>LOJH01012257.1:0-25748 GCA_001685095.1 Ellobius talpinus
TGATTTTCTTTGGGGCTTGCTGGCTGTGGGGTACCGGGCAGGACAGAAACCCCCACAAACAAGCAGGCCCAGCTTGTGTTACAAAACTGAGACTGGAGGGAGCAGAAAACTGGGCTGAAGTGTTTCCTAAAAGACAAACATTGTTAATAAAAAACATCAAATAAAGGAAACAGAGATACAAAATCAAGCTGGGTTTCTTTTCCTCCATAGGACTTTGTAAGGAGAAACTGTGACAAGTGCTCACATTTAGTTCTGTGGGAAGAAAGAACATCCTAAGTACTTCATACTTAGGATCTGCAGTTAGGGAGGGTTGAACTCGCTTGACAAGACTGCCTGTCCAGCATACATGAGGTTCTGAATGCCATCCCCAGTCTCCAAATATAGGTAACTAAATAATAAAATAAAGGCAACATCAATCTGTGAGTGGCCAGGGACTTAATAATGGAGCTTCTTGTTTTTCAATGTAGCTGTTGAAACCACAGGATATGCGAAGAATACAACTCTAAAATGTCAATGTAAGTCTCTGAAACCCAGCATAAACTTTAAAGAACTTGGTGTCCCTTTTAATGACCCAAATTCCCAGAGGTCTCTTCACACTTCTTGTCTTTTGCCTCTTTAATCCATTTGTCCCAAGGCTGGTGAGTGGTCCTACCTGTAAGGTCATGCCTGCTGCTTTAAGAGCAGACCCGGCAACCCCTTGCCCTGTCCCTTGAGACAATGAATTGACAAGCCAGGTGGCTCTGCTTGGTTCTTATCTCCTCAAATGTAATGTGAAGGTGTAAATAAATACAGTTCCTTATCTCTATCATGTGGAGCTATGGCCAAGCTCCCCAACTTCTCTGTCTCTCCAGATTGAGTACTTCCTGTGTCCACCATGATGGCTATGATGACTCTCTTTGCCTCTTCTACTTTTTCACCTTCAGGGAACTTTTTTCAAGATTTATTTTTATTTGTCTGCATGTATGCCACTATATCTACACCATGGCATATGTGTGGGGATGCCTCTGAAGGTTGGGAGAAGACACTGGATTTCCTGGAGCTGGAGATACAGGTGGCTGAGACCCGACTGACATAGTTGTTGGGACTTGAACTCAGGTCCTCTAGAAGAGCAGCTAGTGCTATTAATCACTGAGAAATCTCCCTCGCTCCCAAGTCAACTTCCATGCTTCTATAATGTTCTCCTTACCTCACATCCCCACGGTGTTGCCTCCAATATGATGTATTGCCCCTTCTAACGCTCTACCACCTCAAGACACCATCATGGCTTCTATGGTAGCAAAGCCCCCTCACTCCTATTAAGGCTCATTTTCTGAAGGGTAATTTTAGGTTATTACCCTTTCTGAACCACTGACCACATTTTCTTCTTTAACATTACCTGTAAACTCTTGAAGTCCTCCACAACTCTCAGAATAAACTCTGGAGACGTTGGATAAAAAGACCCTTTATTATCTGGCTTTTGTTTCTCTCATTTTTTGTTTTTGATGCTAGTTTTCTGATAAGGCTTCAATCCAGGCTGATGAAAATGATTCATTTGGCCAGTAGGTCTTTTCCTCCACCTCTGGGCACCCCAAATTCTCAGCACATGACTCAGGCCGGGCTAAGCATAGCTCTCCATCCTTCCAGTCCTGAACATCCATCTCCACAACTGCATCTGCCATGACTGGGCTCTTGCCACAATTAAATTCTCAAAGAGTGATAGAGCTCACTATGGGTGCTTCACCCAATACCAGAAGCAGGGGTCTCTGGTTCTTTTTTATCTTTAGGGAAACTAACAAAATTCTGAAGCCAATAGTAATCTCTTAGAACTCTCAAACTACTTCTGCAACTATTTTAGCTTATTTTCTGACTTTATAATGAATACTATGCTCTTTAATTTTACCCATTTATTCCCATTTGGAAAATTCTTGCATACAGACTTGTAAATTGAACTGAATAAGCCTTAGCACAGACATGCTAGTCCTTGTCAGTAATCAGTGTTTCTTCCTGTAAAGGCCCCTCATGTATGCCGGCATAGCTAACTACTGGCCAGATGACAAAGCACGACATTTGCAGAGACAAAAGAGAAATAAGCAAAGGAAAATTCCAACCAGCTCCATAAATAGCTTCGCTGCCTTCACCACTTCAGTGGTTTTCTCCAATGTTCTCCTCCCACAAGGAGGAGAATAAATGAAAGCAAACATTTTTTTTAAAAACTACCCACTCACATAAATTGTTCTACTGGAAGATTAAGTGACCTTGCAGCAGAAAAGGGCTCAGCAGAAAAAATGAACTACAGCAAATCCACAGAGCTTGATGTAGGATTTGAAGAAGAAAACCTGCCCACACTGTCTAGTAGCTCATAAATCTGTTCAAAAGGGATCTTGGGGCATCCAATTTAATTAGATGCCCCTTCCTTTCTTCTGTGTGCATGCCTCTTGGAAAATGGTGGAAAATTTATATTAAGCACAGTGATGCATTTTCAGCATAGTATGTCAAAATCAGAAAATACATTTTTTTGCATGCTTTTCTGATAATTTTTACTTAAAAATACTTTGGAGGCCATGAAGATGGCTTAGTCAGTAAAATACATTCCCTAAAGGCATGAAGAAGCTGAATTCAATCCTCAGAACCCGCACAGTATCTGAGCATCTATAATTCAAGTGTTTAGGAGGTGGAGATCGGATGATCCCTGGGACTTGCTGGACAGCCTGCCTAGCTCAGTCATCAAGCTCCAGATTTAGTGAGAAATCCTGTCTCAAAGAATACAATGGCAGCGATTGAGAAAGACAACCCATATCAATCTCTGGTCTCCACACACATAATATATGCACTTGTGAGAGCACACACACATACACACAAATTGAATCTCATGATTATTTTGACATTGAGGACAAAGTCTTAAAAAATGTTTAAAAGAAGTATGAAGTATCCATCTTTCATGTGAACGGTGGATATAAATGACAATGAGTCCTCCAAAGAGTGCGAGGCAACATTGCTCAGTACAAATCTATCATATTTCCTCCTAAACCCAAGCACCACATGATAGTATATCTACAACGTTATATACCCCAAGTAGCTACTGCAAAGGCTAATTATCTGTTATCTGAACAAAAGTACAATTTTTTAGGTGTTCAGCAGGTCAAACTGTATTGCACACTAAAAGAAGAATTCTTAGTGCACAATCTTTGAAGACCAAAGCATATCCATAAAAGACCAGAGGATAAATACTTTTGTAAATATATTTAAAGAGCTTCTTTTAAAACAAAATAAATTTAATAAAACCTGTTTCCATGTGTGGTGTGGAAACAATTAGAAAAGATTACATTTTTTTAGGAGGTGTATGTACTCGTTTGGGTGTGTGCATGTGTAGATACACATATATGTGTTGGACAGAGGTAAACACTGGGCATCTTCCTTAATCACTCTTCGCCATATATTTTAGGTATACAGGTGCCTTGTTAGCACACTCAAGCACACGACAAAGGCTGCAGTTGAAATATTCGTATAGATACTTTAGAAAGTGATTCAAATATTTAAAATCTCATCTACTTTGATTTCAGTAGATAACTGCCTGGTGATTTAAAAGGCCCATCATGTCTTTGGGCTCATTTTAAAGCATTTTCCCTTATTTCAGGCTCGACATTCTTTTGTTTTCTTTCTCAGCTTTATTACCCCATTGTAATTTTGCTCTCTTATAACTTTCGTGAATACATTTGTCAACTCAAAACGCAGATCTTAAGCAATTTTGTCTATTTCATATAAAGTCTAAAGTTGTTGCATTTTGCCACTTTCATCTTCAAGAAGACCAAGAAGAAACATAAAATGAGATTTCAGAATAGATTTGTACTTGAAGCACAAGATAAAGCATCACTAGTAATTTATATTAAGAAGATGTAAAATGGCTGGGACTCTGACTCAAAAGGGGAGCATTTATCTAGTATGTGTGAGGCTCAGGGTTCAGTCCTTATGCCACAAAACAAAACAATAATAAAAAGTATTTATAACAAAAAGATTGAAACCTCTAAAAGGAAAAAATTAAGGGAAATAAATGAAAGAGCAAATGATACAACAATTTGACTTAGATATTTCTTTAAAGAAAAGTTGAAAGTTCAGAAAACCTGGCTGTGAAAGTATTAAAGAAAAAATGTAAGGCAAATGAATTGCTGTTGGAGACTTAATTTACCTGCTTAAGAATTAAACATTTCACCAGGACACAAATCTCTTTGGTGCCATGTTTTGTGTTGTTAGCAATAAAAATAAAGAGCTGTAAGTGTTCTCGAATGAGGATGGAACTCACGTCTCTAAGTTGTCCCCTTCCAGCACAGTCTGGACAGGCAGGTAGCCAAGCCGAGGGTGTTTGGCAAAGTACTTCTTGGACCTGAACTTGTTCTTCAGCACCTTTGTGAAGTCTCGCACATCTTCCCCAGATGTTGTCTATGAGGTTGACAAGTTCACAGTACGCATTACAAATCAAAGGCTATAATAACACCCACAACAAAATCTGAGCAGGTGTAAGTTGAGTATTATTAAATGCCAACAATTTTTGTCACTTTATATATTTTTGGATTACACAGTATCATGAAAACAATTGGGACTCTCATAAAAATATATTCAGTGATGATTTCATAATTTTTAAGAAATATGTTAAAAGTAAACCATTAAGTGACTGATTTATCCAATGCTTTAAAACTCGACTCCAAGACTAAAGTTTTGGACAGTGTACTGGTAGGTTTCTATCAGGAAGCCAATTTCCTTCTACAAGGTGTAGTGACGGTACTCCAGATTAAATACTTCTAATTAGGCTTAAGGCGCCAAGGTTAGCATTTAGGCCATGCTGGCTCCTGACAAGTCACCACACATTCTAGTTAGGAGAGAAGTTCAAGCTGCAGTAAAGAAAGGGCAAGGGACATAGAAGTACGTGCCTGTAATCTTAACACATACAAGAAAGAGACAAGAGGATCTGAAGTTCAAGGCTAGCCTAGGCTAAAAGGGGAGGTCCTACATAAAGATCAAAGGAGCTGGGCATGAAAACAAACCAATTAAATGAACAAACCTTTCTAAGCAGGCATGATGGTTCATGCCCATAATCCCAGGATTTAGGAGATGGAAGAAGGAGGATTAGGAGTTCTAAACTAGCCTGGGTTACATGAGGCTAGTCTGGGCTACATAAGACCCTTGGGGGGGAGAGAGGAGAGAGAGAGGAGAGAGACTTTATTAGACTTTATTTAACTTTATTAGAAAAAGTCTGGAAGTTTCTTTCCTTTCTCAACCACATAAATATACTATTATTTTACCTGGATTAAAATGTAATGGTGATTATACAGTGTTTCTATTTCATTAAGGACTTCGAAATGATTGGGGTTTTACTTTGTTGTTTGTTTTGTTGAGACAAGGTCTCATAATGTAGCCCTGAATATGCTACAACTTGCTCTGTAGTCCAGGCTGGCCCCTACCTCTTGAGTGCGGGGACTAAGGCCATATGCCACTGTGTCTGGCAAGATTAGTTTTTATAACCATGTACCAGTGAGATGCTTAAACCCCTAAAACACCACTTTCTTATCTTATTCCATAAACTTTCCTCTCATCTAACTTTCTACGATCAGCAATTCTAGTGTTCATATTCAACACAGACACCAGCTTTAGTTCTGAGGATGCACTTATATATTCATATTATTAACAGAGAGCTGAATTAATACTGGGTCCGACAGCAGCTAATCTGCTTCCAAACCTATCACTGAATAGACTTCATCCCCCTTACAGAGACAGAGAAGTTTCCTAGAGAACACAAACAGAGCGATGGATATGTGTATGTACTGTGCTATCTGCTCCCACACTATGCCTTTTCTTTAATAAAAAGTGACCCAGAATCATACAGTCTGGCTGACAAATGAAAACTGTGTATTTGATGATACTCAACATTGAACTTAGTGTCTAACGCAGGTGAGAGAAGTCCTCTACCTTTGAGCTATATATATATATCTCAGTCCTCTTTTAAATTTTATTTTGAGACAAATTCTTACTTAACTGTCTAGACTGCCATTAAACTCACTCTTCGGTCCAGGGAGGCCTTGAACTTGAAATCCTCTCTTATAGTCCAGGGTAGCTGGGGTTGTAGGTTTACATTATCACGGTAGGTATGGAACTTATAAAAATGCTATACTTTTAATATAAACAAGTTCTGCTTTAACTCATACACACACATCTGTATACATTTATACAGTTTTCTATTTTGTAATTGATCTTTGTACATAAATACTTTACTTCTATTAAACAATTAGAGAGTTTTTTATTCTACTCTGGGCTTGCAAAGCAGATAGAAGTATGCATGAGCTACAGAGATTTATAGTAAAAATAATCCATTCATTTCTCTTCTTATTAAAACAAATATCCCCAAGGGCAAACCTCTTGTCATCATCAATTTTGCAAGGTCACATCTGTTTTTAGTAACTGAAAATAAACTTTACAATGTGAAGTGTGATTGAGATAGCCTGTCCTACATTTAGCAGAAGTGCAGTGGGACAAAGCCTTTCATGAGAAGACAAATAAATAAATAAAAACCCAAACAAACAAAATTCAAGACCAGTGCTGAAGAGATAGTTTAGTCAGAAGCCACAAAGCAATACAGACTGCTTGTAATATCAGCAAGAACTAGAGAGGTAAAAGCCGGCAAACCCCTGGGGTTTGTGAACTTCAAGCAAATAAGAGACTCTAGGGGAGAATAAGGAGGATAACTCCTGAGACATGAACCCCATAGTTGACCTCTGCCCTCCACAGGCGCATATGTATACATGTTCTAAGCACTGGCATGAATAACACATACTAGCATGTTCTCACATGTTCCTACAAACACATGCCTACAGCAACTCAAGGCAACTCTGTGGGGAAAAAGGTTGGCATAAAATGCAGTGGTGTGTGGGAGCTGAATCTGGACCACGCAGAAAGGAGAAACAAACAGAATAAAGACATGTGCTTCCTGGTGAAGATGGAAAAGGGAAGATGTTTGCTACAACAGAAATTCAGAAGGAAGACCTGTGGAAGAAGCATTTGGGATTCCATTGCTCCTGTGTCTGCTCTTAATGTGCACAGTTAATATACACAGAAATGCTGAAACAAGAATGTACTCCGGTTTCAATATAGCCTGTCTCCAAGCCCGCCTATGGGAGGGCATTCCTTTCTGTGTCCAGAGGTTTTGTAGCTAGCCCTGAGTTGTCTGGGTGAGAGGAAGGCCAGGTGAACAAGACTTCAAGACTCCCACACCCCCACCTTCTGACAGTGTCCAGTGTATAATAACTCACTGGTTACGAATACACTCCTATGTGAACAACCACACCGCTATCTACTTACATACATCATGACTCCATCCCTCTTCACAGACACCCTCTGCCTACTATCCATGCCCAAGCCCTGTCAAGTATTAATCTAGCTTCTGCTTCTATGAACTTGCTTCTTCTGGGTGTTTCATAGACAGAGTTTCACATAGCATGTCTGCCGTGGTTTCTATGTTGTTCTAGCTATCTGTTCCGGGTTCCTCATGTTTGAGGGGAAAAGTGACAGGGCCACTGGTGCAAGTCCAAGCCCACATTACAAAGCCTGCTACCAAATATAACAACTCTAGCTAGAACCTGAAAAACAAAAATAAATTTAATCAAGCAGGTGAAAATAGAAACCACTTTTCTATTCTGCCCCATCACAAAAAACTCAACAAATGCTCACTTTCCAAAAAGTTGAGGCACAAAGTTGAATTGTTTCTAACAATGCATGTCTCTTATAAAGCACATATTCAACAGAAACAGCGGGTTTTCATTTCTTTAGTAATTTTTATACTGAGGGAAAATATGTGCTACTCAAAGTTGTAATCCAAGGCTGTTAAATCACTGGCTCCATACACTCACAAAACTAAAGGAGATTTGAAAAGTGACTCTTCCCATAGTGACTGGGACTACACTCAGGATACCAGAATATAATTCTGCAGTTGGAATAGAGCCACGGAAAGGAATTAAGCCTAATATTTTGCACTAGAGATGGTAAAAATATTTACATATGCTTGGTCTAATTAGCCACCTAACAGCAGCATCTAGTAGCTCTCAATTTTATAGTGTTAATGCAATGCTTTGACAAAAAGAAGCCCACCACCTAGCATAATGGATGTCATCAAATGCAACTCTCCCATCACATTAGATCCAGAGCTTTGTTCTTTAAAAGCAGACAACTGTTGCTATTATGGTGGGAAGATGGAATAGGAAGGAACTTACTGGAAATTACTGTACAGTGAGTCAACCTGTTAAATGCCACATGCATTTCTTGGAACATTGGGTTTTCTTTTATTGAAAATAGATTCTTTTCTCACATAATATATCCTGATTGCAGTTTCCCTTCCCTCTTCTTCTCCCAGCACCTTCCCCACCTCCTTTCCTTTCCACAGCCATCCCCTTTCTGTTTCTCAGTAGTAAAGAGCAGGCTTCTAAAATAACAAAATAAAATATAATTAGATAAAACAAAAACTACCACATTGAAGTCAGACAGGACAAGCGCCTTTGTGGTAGACTTCTGCTCAGAAGCACCCCATTGTGTTTGCTACAGACCATCTGATGTCTTGGGAGGACCTACAGTTGTGAAGCACCTTTGCTTCCTTCTCATTCCCCCATGAGGTGACAATCTTGTAGGTTCTGTAGCTAGTGGTGGCCTGTAACCATCCAGTTTTATTTGAGGTCTTTCTTGCTACAGGATTTTATTGCAAATACTGCCTATGAGGATTTCTGTTTTACTGACTAATTAATTGCCCTGTTTCTTTTTACCTAACAAATAGAGGAAATGACAAATACAAGGAGACTGAGATAGCCTGAAGCCATGGACCTCCATCGCCCTCCAAGCCCCTCTAGACTCACAAGCTGTAAGAACTCATATACAAGAGAGAGACACCCTCCAAACTGATTTTCTTCTTCTTCTAAACCCACGCCATTATCCTGAAGTAAAGGAGCAGTAAGAAGATAAACTTACCTGAGCAATACTAATAGCTAGCTCTCCACTTGTTCTCCATCATCATAAATGAATAAAATATTAAAAAGCTTTGCCCAATTAGAAAAGCTACTGTAGAACCAGTCTCCTCATGTAAGCTTCTACCAAAACCCTAAGGGGTTGAAACCAGACAACTTCATTTTTCAGTCCTGTTTTACCAATGGCAATAATGACAATTAAAGTCAGGAGTATTTATATATATAGTATATTTATATATACTATAGGAAACTAACATATACAGTATATTTATATATTACAGTGTAATAATTATATAGTATACTTATATATTAAGATTTATTTTATTTTTATTTTATATATGTGGATGTCTTGCATGCATGTATGCCTGTGTGCCACACACATCACACATACAGTGCTTGTACAAGCCAGAAGAGGCCATCAGATCCCCTAAAACTGGAGTTATAGGCAGTTGTGAGCAGTCATGTGGGTGCTGAAAATCAAACTCAGGTCCTATGAAAGACCAGTCAGAGCTCTAGCCCCCATCAGGATCATTTTAAAATTTCTTCTAATAACTACTTAATTGGTGAAAATATAGTCACTTCATGTGAAGTGTACTTTGAAATTATCTTTGGCTTCGATTGTGTATCTATATATTAATTTATGTGCATGAATCCCTGTGTTCTTGCTCCATGTTTGAAACTCTTAGCTTAAATGCTGACCCCCAGCACACTCCTGAACTTCAGATACATAGATGAATGACGGAAAGGCATTTCCTTCACATTAATGTGACTTGCAAACAAAAAGCAAGGCTTAGGTGCAGAAGAATCTAGAATTCAGAAATGCTTGCTTCTGTGCTATTTATTATGAAGTGACTCCTTGAATAAATTGCTTTTCTATTTCAGCTGAAGAACCATTCACTACTAGTGCCAGAGATCCCCAAGGCACCACAGAGAAATGGACTGTTTACGATGATGCCAAAAATACCCAAGGACAAAAAAACAACTGCTAATTTCAGACCAATTTAAACCAAATAACAAAGAGAACTGAAAATAAGGCAAACTACATTTATTTTTAATTTCCCAGTGATTTTCTTGGTCAGTTCACAGCTCAAACAACAGTATTATCTATGTCCATAAGAAACACTTCCATTAGGTTTTTAACTATTAAATTCAAACACTAATAAGTTATACAGAGGGAAACACAGAAGTTTAAGGATGTAAATCAAGGTTATATAAAAATGCACGGATATCTGACACACGAGTAAATAATGAAAGGTGGCCTCATGGACCGTGTGCAAACAGTGGAGTCACTGATACAATCACACTCATTAGCAAGGTTTACTCGTTGAAGACAGAGCTGAGGGTGGTATGTAAACTTCTCAGTGGTCCATTTCATTATCACAGGACTTGGGGACACTAGTCAGGAATTCTTCTTTCCTAATGACAAAACTAACACTGAATTTTCACTCAGTTTTCGCTGATTTCAACAAGTTAAAATTCTGACACATTTGAATTCTATGACTTGGTTGAAATCAGTAAGAGAATCTCAGAGCCTTTGGGTCTTCATGGAAAAACAGGAAACTAGAAATTAAGTAACAGTGACAGAATCACCGAGAACAAGGATGGTAATAAGCCACCGCTGTAAAGTAGAGCTTGTTGCAGCCATAAGAGCTAATGGCACCATCTAAATGCACTGGACTTGCTGAGAAATCACGGTCGGGGAGATAAGAGCTTAGAAAAACCACTTTGGGATGCTGAAGTCAGAGAAACAGCAACAAGGCTGCAATTTTAGCATATTGGCCAATATCTCAAAGTGCATCTGAAGAAGCAAGGCTGCCAATACAAACCATGCCAACTCAACAAGGATGAGATCAGCACTTCAGCATTTCCATACAGTTGGTTTTCACAGCCCCCACCCCACAACACACCGATGTTGGCAGGAGGGAAGAGACAACACCGATCTTGGCAGGAGGGAGGAGACAAAGCAACTGGTGCCAGTTTGTCCCTTTTTATCCTTGTTCTTTACCTTTGCCAATACAATTTTAAAAGGCACAAATTTAGCTTTAATTTAAAGAGGATCTGTTGTTTCCAATATAGTAATTTGATTCTATCAGTTTATATAGATCTTGGGTTATTTCTACATCTATAAACCCATGGCAACAAGAATATCATGTAGCTAAAAGGCCAAACACAAATGAAAAGTCCATACACTAAACAACCAGGCCACAGTGACTTGAACCTGACTCCCATGAAGAAAACCTTTGGAGACCGACTCCTAATAGACTACCACGCCTTCCACTCAAAGGAAAGACAACTTTATGCTGTAAAGTCTACAATTTAATAAGGCAGTGAGATGAGCCCTGAGTAAATGACCCATGAGATAGATCAAGCAAAGTCTCCCCAGTTTATATGTCCTCTATAAGAACTCATCTGCAGCCTATAGACAATATACCTCAATAAATTCTCTGTTTCTGTTCTTGGTAAATACTTTTTACCTGCCCATACCTCTTGTCTTCCACACTGTACTTAACATGTCAAATACACTGGAATTTGTCTTGAAAAGAACATTCAGTTTTTGCTGTAGTACCCTGGACGTCTCCATCCTTACGTTCGGTTGACAACAGAAACCGAGGAAGTTGCTGATGTGATCGCAGAACACATTCTATTATTGGACTTTTTATATAAGCAAACACATAACACACAATATAGGTATTTGGAAACCTTAGCTATGTTGTCAACTTCGAAAAAAAAATCTCCATTTACTGTGTTGAGTGTTGAGCTGATATACAGAAATTAACATTGAAATTAATGCTGGTCTGTAAATATTTGCTGTTGTTCCTATATGTGAGGAATCACACTGTGTTAAATATGGATGGTCTTAGCCACACATGTTTGATTAAAGAAGTATTTTCTAAGTAATGAAAACACAACCACACACTTGCTCAAAAACTGTACTACCAATCTGCTTTAAGTGATACTAATTTAGTAAATTATTTTCCATAGACAATTCCCCTATTCTTCCTCTTATTTTTAAACAAAATCTCAGTGAAAGTATCAGTATAAACCAGTTCTGTTTAATGAGCTTCAATTCAATGAGAAAATTTACAGTAACTCAATCCCAACACTTAGAAGCTGGAAATAGCCAATATCCCTGCCCGTCCTGAAGGCAAAGATTTCCAAATATCTAGTTTCTTCGTCTTGAACTAGCATGTCTCTCAAACACCTTTCCATCCTAGCCAGCCCTTCATAGCCTGAAATCTGTATGGAGCAATACAGCACTCTCTCAATGTTTTATTTTCCCTGACTTGGTGGGGCCGCTGTCCCTCAGCGCATGCACACAGCCTTTGTCTGTCTACTTTGCATCCTCACTGCTGTGCACTCGACCTGCTCTCCCATATTCTCCTCTAGCATGTTCGTCCCCATTCCCATACATGAATCCTGATGCTGAGGACATGCTATAAAAAGGGCAAGAAAAAAGGATTGCAATTTAGTACATGTTACCCCAAAGGCATTAGAAAAACCAGCAGAAGCAGGAAGGTTGTTCTCTGTTTTCGTGCCCAGGAGCAGCTCATGAAGCCCCTTTTGGATAGGTAGGAATTACCATCATTATCCATTGCTAAGTGTTCAAAGGGTCCCATACATTCCCTGTGCTGGAAGCCTAATTGCCCGTGTAAGATGATGAAGAACAGAATGTTAAGACTTGACTAGGTAACGTGGGCTCTGGTATCATCAGATGCTATAGTAGAAGAGGGTTGTTACTGATCTGGGTACCTGATAAAGTAGGTGTGCATAGCTCTTTCTGCTTCCCCTCCCTCTCTCTGCTGTGTTATCTTGCCATGTCTTTCAGCATGGAATAACATGACACAATTATTATTACCAGATGAGACTTCCAGCTTGAATTTCTCAGTCTCCAAACCCGTGTGATGAACAACCACCTGTGGTTTGTCAACCACTCATCTGGAGGTGTTCTGCTACAGCAGCAGTGGGTGACCAGGACATCTTTTGAAGACATGGGACCTGGAGCAGCATCTTTACAAGCAGGCCTTTTATTTCCCTAGTACCACAAGGCTATGCCACAATCTCTTTGTTCATTTAGACTTCTCTAACAGTACAATCTTCATGAAACCCTTAGCGCTAAACTAAATAGGCTTCTCTATGTCCCTGGGTTTTCATTCCCTTATGAAGGCCTCAGAGTTCAGGAAATGAAAATAAAAATGAAATTTATGCCCTGGCAATGCTAAAGCATGTGGACAGCCCGTATATGGCGGTTCTGTTGAACTTGTCCATATTGGGTTTTGTAGTCTAAGTTGATGATGACGACTGACCAGGTCTCAGGAAAGCTTGTCGTTAAATGAATTTGTGTACATTGGCTATTCTGTCTTCAGCTGTGACCCTAAAAACGGGAAGAAAAGACGTAATTTTCCTTCCCTTGCAATTTGCCTCTCTACCTCACCATCCATAACCAATGTGCTCTTGAAGCCCTTTTTAAGATACAGTACCACACAGTTATAACCTGTCATTTTCTGGAGACAGTGTTGATGCCCTAAATGCCACCTCACTTTTGAAGTTCTCTCCATCACATTTTGGTTAAATATTGGGATGTGACTATACCTTAGGCCCTGCCAGAACTCAATACATCATTCATTTTAAAAGCTATAACTTGAAGGAAAAAAATCTCTTGTGGACTAGACTCTTTGGAGCCTTCCTTTCCCTTTTTTGATAAAGTTTTGCTCACCCCCAAATTTTCATCTCTAGCCCCTTCACCAGCATCAGGTTTATTCAGCATGAGGAAAGCCTGTGACATCCACAGTACCATAACTACTTGTGAACGTCTTACTCCTTTGGCCTTCAACTATTATTGTGTAACTCTGAAGCTGCTGAGCAATGACAGAGCCATAGATAACATCTTAGTCAATTAACCTCAGCTGTGCTCCAGTGGCAAGGTAGCAATCTTTACTCATCTTTGGTGACCCCGGGCCGACATGAGTAGAGATTCTAAACATTTTCCATTCTCCTTAGCATTGAATCCTATTCAGTGGTCACTCATGGTGAGCAATTGCACACACTCTTATAAATCACGTGCACGCCACCTCTCTGAAGTGTAAAGATACTACTAGTGGCACAGTCTTGATGAAAAACAATCGGAAGCTCATTAAAGGAGCTAAAAGATCAATACTAAGTGATCTACAAATCCTACTTCTGGACACATATCTAAAGACAATAACATCAGCTTCTCAAAGAGGTACTGTACTGGCACATCCAATGTAGCATTATGTGTGGGAACTGAGATGTGGAGTCAATTTAAATACCCCATGATACATGAATAAAGAAAATATCACATACACACACAGAGAGAAAGAGAGAGAGAATTAGTCTTATAAAAGAAGGAAATCCTCCCATTTGTAACAACACAGATGAACCTGAGGACATGATACTGTGTGAAACGACCCAGATATACAAAGAGAAATATTGTGCATATTTATACATAGGTCTTATTTATATACAGAATCTAAAGAAGAAATTAGAAGTCAAACTGAGAGTAGCAGAGAGTAGAGTGGTGATTGACAACTCTGGAGAGGAGCTTGGAAATGGAAATACATCTAAGCTGTCGGTTGTAACGTGAGTCAACCCCGGAGCGTCATAGATGGTATTGAAGCTACAGATAACAGTGTGCTGGCCCTGGTAAGGTAGTCCTGCAGTTACATCCCCTCTGAAGACCAAGGCTGAAGGGCTTCAAGTTCAAGGTTGACTTGGGCAACTTTGAAACCCTATCTCAAAATGAAAATGCCTTTTAAAAAATCTGGAACGGAGCACAAAGGTAAAGTGGCTGTCTAATATGAATGAGACCCTAGGGCTGGTCTGCCCATTATGAAAACAAAACCCAACCAAAAATAAAAATGCCATATAGATTAAATTCTAATGTGAATTTTAAAAAAGACTTTTGCATTCTTTAATAACATGATTGTTTTTCTAACTCAAATTAAATTTTGATTAGTCACAGCAATGATGTTTTTAAAGATGACTGGATGGGGGAATGTTCAATATGGAGGTAAATGACTTGATTATTCAATGTGTTGGAAAGTTTCTCTGGAAGCAACAGTGTTGAAAGGCGGGATCTTTAAGGGTGGATATCCTAGGAGCTACATTTTAGCAGCGAAGATTCCTGATAAGAAATGTGTTGGGCTCCCTCCCATCTTTTTCACACGTGCTGTCTTGCCCCTCCATCTCCTACTATGAGATGATATAAGAGAGCCCTGGCCCAATGAGGTGCTTCCAGGTTGCATTTCTCCCTAAATATTAGCCGAGTGAGGGCCTGTCCATTACATACCACGTATCCACGGTCTGTTACAGCAACATGTAAGAGACTGAGTTTGCCTGCTGAGTGTCCCCTGAAGGTCCATATATTAAAGGCAGTCTCTGGAGTGTCCTTACTGGAAGTTGGTGGAAGCTTTAGAAGGTGAGGTCTGATGAGAGGCCAAGTCACTGGCAGAGTGCCCTTGAAGGGGACTGTGGAACACTGTCTTTAGTGTTTTTTTTTTTACCACATGCTCCTATCATAATGTGCTGTCTTTATCAGAGGCCCAACACCTAGAGGAGGCTACAAGGGTTCCTCTACAAGTATCAGTTGAGGTGTTTTCCTGAAAAGGTAGGCCGCACATGAATAGAGAGAGAAAGGTGACAGACATTAATGTAATCAAAGTTGTGCTATCTCTTGAGCATTAGCTTTTATAGAGCTGAATGAAGAAATGATTACACATTTGGAATATACAATAACAATGGGTAGTAAGAGCTGAAAATAATTTTCCAAGAAAAAAATTCCACTCCATTTCCTCATGTAAATATTTGATTATCAGTATCATAAAATACCTTCATGAATCATGATAGCTAATTCATACACCATTAGTCTTCCTAAAGCTAAACACAAACATTGTCATAAATAATAAGCTGATAGGTTGCTGAAACATTTGAGGAGTACTGAGGCCTCAAAATGGGGTTTACAAATTGTATTTTCCAGTAATAACAACATCGAGAGAAGGGTAAAATGTGACTTTGTAGGAGAAACAGATGAGCCAGGGATCTGAATAGGCCATTTTCTTAGCTAGAAATGGAGATGGGTTGTGAGAACTCCAAGTACCAAGATGCTTATGGAAAGGTCACATCCATTTAACATGCGGAATCACTTATAATCACTTTACTTGGAAAAATGAGCTCCTGTTTAAGCCCATTTTCTAAGACAGACATTAAGGGAATTTAGATACTGGGTGCAAGATGGATGGACCATAAAAAAAAGTGTACTTAAAAAGAAGACCGCAGAAGGGAAAAGGAAAAGATCTAAAGAATGTAGGTGAACAAAAAGGAAAGCAGTTAAGTCATGTCATACCACTCAATGCAAGAATATGACTCTAAGATTCAGTTTACAAATATATCTAGGAACTTTATAAGAAGTTATAGGCTTAGTTCTGTGGTAGGTTGCTTGCCTACCATGCTCTGCGGTAGGCCGTTTGCCTAGGATGGACGGGTTCTAGGTTTGATTCCCAGCACAAAGCAGGTACAAAGGAACACAAACTTGTAGGCCAAGTGCAGAAACTAACCTAATATAGCCGTGGATAGGATTGCTACATAAGTTCAGGAAAGGCCAAATGATCTCCCAAAACATGACTTGGAAAAGGCAATCAAACAGGAAATTAAAGGGCAACTGGAATCCCAGAAATGGAAGAGTCACTTGGAAAGGACGACGTAACAAAAATAGTTTGGGATTATTCAGAGTGATGGTCCTCAACCTTCCTAATGCTGCGAGCTTTTAACACAGTTCCTCATGTTATGGTGAACCCCAACCATGAAATTATTTTTTTAATACTTTATAAAATTGCAGTTTTACTGCTGTTATGAATTGCAATGTAAATACCTCTGCTTTCCAATGGTCTTAGGGGATCCCTGTGAAAAGGGCCATCCAAGTCCCCAGTGGGGTCGTGACCCACAGGCTGAGAATCACTGACTTAGAGTTTTGTTTCATTTTGTTTTATTCCACATTGGTAGTAGGAGCTAGGAGTTCATACCCTCAGTGATTGCAAGCAGTCTTCTATTGGCCGGTGATTATTAAATGTGTATTGGTTTCAAATTGTTTGTGAATGCCCAAAACTATTAGAAATGATTGTATGAATGGGAATAAAAACAGCAATTCTATATCAGTACTCTAACCTCATCCACTTATTTAGATTTTTTGCATTTAATATTAGAGCTTTATAATCGGCTCTCTGAATTTCTATCTGCTATCATGTAAATATTAACATTATCTTTCTTCCCAACCCAAATCCCTTACAAGAATCTGAACGGTGTCCTGTTGTAACCTGACTCTGTTTTCATCGAGTCTTTGCTGTGCCTTGAAAGAAGAAGAGATTCACTGGACAGAAGGCAGCGAGCGAGCGAGCTTTATTAAATGGTCCTTCATTGTCATTTGGAAATTCTTGGCAATCTTTGAACAGGGGACCTACCTTTTCCTTTGGTTGGGTCATCTATGGACTAAGTGTGTCCTACTGTGCCTTGTTTGAGGGACAAGCTCCACTTTGGTTCTAAACCTCCCTGTCAGCCTCTGTGAGAGGACACTGAGGATGCAGCTTCTTCCTTCTGTGATGTCTGATGTTTCTCTGCCCCTATTCTTTGCATGGCTGCTGAGTCTCTTCATCTTCATGTTCAGCTCCATGATCGGCGTCTCAAGCAGGACCTGGCTGGCCTTGTCTGAAATGGCTCCCCTCATCATTCTGTCACCCCATCCTGCTTTTCAAAGCCACTCACTCCATCCTTAGTCATCGCATTTCTTTGTTGTTTCCTTGCTCAGTATCACAGATCCCCTCCTCCTAGGTAGACAGCAGCAGGAGCATCGGTGATCTTACCTTTCCTGGGAGCAGCTGACAAACCCTTAGAACTGATTCTAGACACCAATTCCCTCTCCTTGAACTAGCTAGAGCTAGGGCTGTTGGCCTTCTGCCCTGTTGAGCTTACGGCCTATAACCTCATTCAAATAGTTCATTCTCGGTTCAAATTACTCCATACACCCACCCCGCCCTCTTTTAAAAGAACTAAACAGACATTACCTTAATTTCTTATAGCTCAAGGCTGCCTACTTCTTACGGCCCCCAGCTTCACTTAAAAGCATATCTACCTGGACAGAACTACGCTGCTCAAGAAATTCACTGTTGGTTCCAATTTAAAGCGAAAGATAAGCCCTGACCATGCCCAGACGAAGGACTCTGAATCTGCTCTGGCCCTGAGATGACTATGAACTCTCTTGGGAACCGTGAAAGCCATTTCTCCGAGAGGTGATTATCAGGCAAGGAGGGACCGAGCCTCCCACTCTAAGCACACTTACGCTCACTTCTCTAACTGCAGACCCAGCTGGTCTCAGGCATCACACTGGCTGCCCTTTGTCACCTTTGCCTTGCCTTCTGCTTAGCCTCCCTTCCTGTTCCTCTCTCCCTGTTAACACACTCAGTGACTTCTGGGCACCAAATGTCTACACATACCATTTACACATGCATATGGAGTATCTACTAATTAGACACTTCAGCTAGCACCCAGCCCATTTGATAATAATGCTTGACACATAGGAAGAATTCAATATTAGTTGGTTTAGTAAATAAACTAATAACTGTAATAAATGATACTTTCTAAACACCCTTGGGAACAGTAGTTTCCTATTAATCTTAGTGTTAGGCATCAAGAATATTTCACCCACTATAATTCAGCAACTTTTTCTAGAAATTTCCTCTCCACATATAATAATCTCTATTTATTTAAAATAAAACACTAAGAATGGTAGAATTATATGTGCATATTTTATATGTGTTATGATCTGCTGGCCTGGCCTGTTAACTGGGTACCTTGTCCCTTTAAGAGACAAACCCCACCCACTTACCCCCCACACACACAACAAGGCAAGTGGATCTCTTTCTGTCCCTCTTCTGAGGAGGCAACTACTGCCTTTCTCTCCCCTCCCTCCCTTTCTCCCCACCTTCTCTCCTTCCCCTTCCCTTTCTCTTCCATAACCCACTAAATAATCTCTATACCCAAACTCTCTCTCTGCATGGCGTATCTGTCTCTCCCCAACTGTGGTCTCCCACCAGCCAAGGGAACCAGCACAGCTGAGGCCTCAGAGGCCTCAGGGGTGTTCTCCGGTGACCCTCTGGAGCCTTGGGTGGCTCGCTGCTGCCCCTTGTGGGACTGTTATCTCATGGGACTGGCCTTTTCTACCACCATATCTTTTAAAAAAAAGAATAATAATACGTACAGCTCCCTTTGCATAGATTTATGATCCAAAAAGTTACCTAATTCTCTAAAGAAAATACACGACTTTATAAGTAAACTTTGGCGCAATTTTTGAAGGAACCTAAGGAATAACCCTGATAGAAAAGGAGGATGATCTCAGGACAGAGCAGCTCTAGGTCAAAAAAACCACAATAGCTGTATCCAAAGCTACAGGGGCTGTGGCAAGATGAGCACATTAGCAGATGTGGCACTATTATACGGTGGCTGAGACCTCTTTTGGAATAGGACTTGGGGATCAAGTACTTTGACCTTGAGGATACTCATATCCATTGACCTAGACCACCACTTCCAGTCATTTACTCAATGGAGATGCAATTTATATCACACATATAAAGTGCTGTCTTCTCAGCAATGCTTTTAAATGTTGCTGGCACACTAGGAAACCGAAGACCTAAATTTCAAAAGTGATGAGCCCAATTACAGTAGTTCATTCAATTAATACTTTGTGATGGGAAGCTATTGTCTAACGTAAAATGGGAACAGCTATTATCTGCAAAGTCAAATGGAAAACTTGGGATAAAAAATATATTAACAGGAAGCATGGTAGTTTATGTCTTGAATCTTGGATTTTTGAATCAGAAAGCAGACGTGGGCGGATCTTTTTATATACTGGAGCAAACCAGTTCAATACACATGGTGAGCTCTAGGCCAGCCAGAGATGCATAGTCTTTTTTTAAAAAATTAAGCTAAAGCAAATTTACATATATATGCATACACATATTTTTATAAAATTAGAACCTGTAAAGAATTAGAAGGTAATTTGTTTAGAAAGTAAACCTATGAATGATATTTTTGATTTCTCTATTTTTTGTTTTGATAACGTGCAAGTTTCTTTTAGAAAACATGAAAACATCCCTTAAAAGTCTAAGAGAACCGCGGTTGTTTTCAGCAAGTAATTTTATTTTCAACATAGGCAAGTCAGTATCAGTTCTTTTGCTTCAAAGAAGTTATGTCTAAAACTAAAACACCTACTTATAAAGTCAATAAATTACAACTGGAATAACACAGAAATTTTCTTAACTAATTCAACACAAGAAGAACACATACTTCAAAGAAAAAAAAACAACAAAAAATTACAACCATTCTTGAAAGAGTTTTTTTTTTTTAAAAAAAAAAAAAAGTCAAGTAAAAATGAAATGGATAAAACATCATCCCTGGTCAGTTGGTTCAAAGCTCTGAACTCACCGGTATGCAGTATTCCACCATTGGATAATGTAATTTGTGGCCCTTTGCTGTTCTTCCCGAGAAAAAGCAACTCTGGCAGACATCATAATTAAAATGCTTTAGGCTTCTATACCTGCAGTGAAGAAAAGAGTGGCCATCACTTCTGCTACTTAATCTAAACCAGTCACTCAATAAAGAGCACCATTGGTTCAAATCAACACTGTATTAACCACAAATAGAGAATTAATAGAGCATCAATTTAGAAGTGACAATTCATCTCTCTAATGATGGGGGGAGGAAGAACATTTTTGAGATTTATTTATTGAAAAGGGTCCCAGATTGTGGAGGAAGTAGAGACTTGGCTCATATGCTGTTTTATACTTTTTGATTTAAAAATTCTTTCTTTATTCCTGAGAATTGCATGCAGGCATGCAATGACATATGGCAAACAAATGCAAGTGTGTCTTAAGAGTCTAAAACATGCTTGCAAATGTTTACACATGATGAGAAGTCAAATATCAACGTCAGAAAGTTATGCATGATATCTGAATGTGGACAGAAAATGACAGAGAATGTTATGATAACGAGTTGGATACACATAATTTTAATATACCAATTAGATTACAAGTAAGAAATGAATATAAAATTCCACCACAAGAGCATTCATTTTTACAATTAAATTTTTTAGGTCTTGTTTAAAATAGTCATTAGTTAAAAAATACAGTAGGAAATACCCTGTAGGTGGCTGAAGAGAGCACTAGCTGCTCTTCCAGGTGAGGACCTGGGTTTGATTCCCAGCACCCCCATGGCAGCTCACAACTGTCTCTAACTCTAGATGCAGGACTTCTGACACCCTCATACAGACGTACAGGAAGGACTTCTGACACCCTCATACAGACGTACAGGAAGGACTTCTGACACCCTCATACAGACGTACAGGAAGGCAAAACACCAATGAATATAAAATTAAATTAAACAAAAAGAACTAACCTGTAACCAGGAACATGTTAAATAAAATTCTGATTATTACATAATCTTGAAAGAAATAATGTTTCAAGCTTGTCGAAGGAAAAAAAAACACTGTACATTGATGTCTGTTTGCAGAACCAACGCTCTTAGTCTTCCACTTCTATGGGGGCCAAATGGAAAACATCCCCCAAATTTTCCAGTCAGGTAAGATGGCTGGTGGAACTAGAAAATGTACATTATAGCCGTATTTATAGGGGGAAATATAAATACTAAAACTAGCAGAGTCAAAATGTAAAAATAATGGAAAGGTTATGCAAGGCTGGTATTAAAAACTATTAAGTGATGAAGGGCTTTTTAAAAGGACATGAAAACCATTTGCAAGTTATCTGGAGACAATCTGCTTCCACCAGCTGCATTATGGTCCTGGTTTGACATATCCCTTTCACTAATATTTTTCTACCTATTGGCATAGTTTGCCAAATATGATTGACATCTCCTTAGCTTAGCGGAATCTTGTTTAGTGCTGATAACTCTTCCTTTTTCTTCATCAGTGAGACACCCTTGCACTGTCAGCACATTTTAGCAATGTGCTCGGCTAAAAATACTATTTCTCAGTCTTGCTTGCTGATGGTGGTAAGCAGGGCAATCTAGGATGAGGTCTTGAGCCAGGGTTCCCACTGGGATATTAAGGGACTGACGCAACGGGAGGAAGAACACTCATTTTCTCTCCTTACTAAGATGGAAGTGACATCCAGGAGAACCAATTTGCTGGTATGAGGTCACTGTGAAAATGCAGGTCATAAGGTGGAAATAAGAGGGAGTATAAGGTCAGAACTGAGGATCAATATAGACAGTACCAGTCTTGGGTTGTCTATCTTTGTACTTTGTTTACATAAAAGGAAATGAGGGCTCTTATTTTTTATTTATGCAGCTTTTGAGTAGCTGTGTGCAATTTTAGCTGAAACAATTCTCAGCTTGGTAAACACCCTATAGATCTAAAATTTCATTAAAATTCAATTTAAGGGGCTGGAGAGATGGCTCAGCAGTTAAGAGCATTTATTGCCCTTCTAGAAGACATGGATTCGATTCCCAGCACCCATTTAGTGACTAACAACCTTCTGTAACTCCTGCTCTGGGGAGACGACACCCTCTTCAGACCTCCATGGGCATTTCATGCACATGGTACACATACATGCAGGCACTATAATGCAAATAAAATAAATAAATTGAGAACAAAATTAAATTCAATTTGAAAGTAGTAGAAAATTCTAGCAGTTTCACCAAATTTCAATATACAGGAGGTGCAGGGATGGCTCAACGGTCAAGAGTGCTGGCTGCTCTTCCAAAGATTCTAAATTTGGTCCCTAGCACTCATGATGGATGGCTTATAACCAACTGTATAACCAACCAGCTCCAGAGGATCTGACACCCTCTTCTGGCCTCCATGGCCACACCCACAAATGTGCACATACACACATATAAATAAATCTTACACTTGCTCACACATGCACACTTCTCTTGTCTCCACTTTACAGAAAATTTCAATGTTACTTGTATTCTTAGTATATTACTGCATCAGGCTGACCATAACTGATAATGTTATGGGCAATAATAAAAAGAGCTTGGTGTTTTCTGTGTAAAGCATGTACTACTCTAGACACTTACGTAGTAACTATTTCTAAGAGAAATCACAAACCCCAGGAAGAGAATGTAGTATAATCTAGGAGGTCTAATGTATACTTACCCTCAAGAGGAGGTGGAAGAACCAAGATGCACAAACATTCAACCTTATGACAAACATGGTGCACAGGCCCTACATGGTCTCCTCTAGGTCATAAGTCAATGACCTTGACTCAATGAGAACACTACAAGATGGACTGGGCCATGCAGTGGCTGGCTTAGCCAAGCATGAGGATCTGAGTTCAGATCCTTAAGAACCCATACAAAAATGCTGGGCTTAGTAGCATATGCATCTGTCATCAGAGTACTGGGGACATGGAGACGGGAAGATGCCTGGAACTTGTTATTCAGCTGAGCTGAATTCCAGGTTCAGTGAGTGTTCTATATAAAAAATAAATTGGAGAATGATGGAGGAAGATGAAGATACTTGAAATCAACCTCTGGTCTCCATGTATAAGCACAGACATCCTGGAGCATGTGTGTACATACACACACAGAGGAAAAGGTGGGGGACGGAGAGAGAGAGAATATGCTTTAGCAGCACTAATAATGGGCAGGTATAAAGTAGATTGATCACAACAACCTTAGCAGAGGTGACATGGAGTTATCAGTTCATATTTTACACGCCACTCCCATCTTACTAAGTTTGATCCCAAGCAACATGGAAAAACCAATAAATTTGACCAAGACTATGTGTATATAATCTACAATGCAATTATCCTGTATGAATATTCCTATGGCCTCAGTAAAAAGATATTCATTAAAAAATTCTCGATTCTGAACTAAAGTATTATTAATAACTAAAAGAGCAAAAATAAGTTTGCATATAGATGATGAGAATGAATGTCACTTTAGAAGGATGGACAATGCTGAGCATCACATGTACTCAAGAGGAAAACCACCAAACAGGAAATGGAGAGGGATGAGAAGCAAACCACAAGACCACACAAGGAGAACAGAAACCATGGAGTCGGGATTTCTCTTATCGCATCTTACCTGAACCCAACAATTGGACACTCTTTGCAGATGTTGCACTTGGCCTGATGCTTTGCAGTCTCTGCAGCTGCCACGCGATGCAGAACCGGCAACCATACCATGGACTGAGGTTCTAAATGCATCCAGTCTATAAACTCCTTCACACTGATCTCTGGCTTGTTGTTATTCTGGGGAAGAGACAGAGAGTGAAGAACAGCTCTTCAGGGAAGCTGCAGCAAGTGTTGCTGCTGCAAATCTGCACAATAGAAAAGTCATGTGACTCTAATTCAGTGACGTCACAAATAGGCTCTTCAAGGTAAGAAAATTTTAGAAACTAAAATCAGAAAAATGCAGAGAGAAAAAGGAGTTGTTGCCACATAAAAGAGGGAGGGGAACCATTTCTTAATGCTCACATTTTATTTTTTTATTTGTGTGTTTTTAATGTACATAGCCACAGGTACACTTTCATGTATGTTTACATGCATGCAGAGGTCAGTGGTCAATCTTAGGTTCCATTCAACTACTGTCCACCTTGCTTTTGAGACAGGGTCTCTCATTAGCCTGAAGTTCATGGGTAGGTTAGAATATCTGGTCATTGTGTACCAAGGATGTTCCTGTCTCTCCCTCCTTGATGCTGGGCTTATAAGCATGTGCCCTATGCTACTGCACCAGACTTAAGTGGGTTATGGGGATACAATCTCAGGTCCTCATGCTTATACAGCCAGCACTTTACAATTGAGCCATGTACATAGCCTTTCAATGCTAAAATTAAAAAAAAGAAAGCAAACAAACAAACAATAACAAAAACAACAATAACAAAAATAGACAATTCCAGGTAATCTTTCTTCAAACACCCTTTAATTCTGTAAAACTCACTTATCTAAGACAGTAAACACATGAAGGTGAGGACTCACTGATAACCCAACAAGTGGAAGGCATTTACAAATGCTGAGTAAAGGAAGTTGTTGCTGTGTCATGTCTCCGTTCTGTCACACCAGAGGCTGGCTGGTACAAATACACTTCATAGGCTATCCAAGGTTATCAAGATATAACTCAAGCCTTCCTCAAGTCCTAACATTTGTGCCTGAGAGCAGGGGCAAGTTTCACCAACTCCCTCTTCCTACTGTGGTTGAGGTCATTCTGTGCACTGACATATATGCATATAAATCATATATAAAAAATCATGTAGTATTTTTTCTTTCTAAAATAAGAAAGAGATCCATTATAAAATGTAATAACCCATGACATTGATTCTCCTCAAAGATACAATGTGAGCATTTTTTTCTCAGCAGTGATAAATCATTGGCTATGCTTTGGAAAAATATCTGTAGGCTTCTAACTTTATGCATATGGATGACATCAGAAGCATTTATAAATGTGCTTATGCACAGTAAGCATTTAAAAAAGAAACTGCAGCTCTTGCCCAGGTGAAAATTAGCAACTCAGATCACTGAAAACTTAGTACATGACTCTTTGTGTATGTGTGTATACTTTTTCAGAAAAGATGGCTGTTTTGGTAATGCCTTCATATTAAATGATTTTCTGGACAGAGTATATTGAGACATTTTTATTCATTCAATAAGCAAACATGTCTTAAAGTCAATATAATGTTCAATGTATTATGAAGGGATAAACAACCATCAGATGTTTATGTTCTTCTGACATATATGGGGCAAGCTGCTCTTC
>LOJH01012258.1:0-19464 GCA_001685095.1 Ellobius talpinus
AGAGAGAGAGAGAGAGAGAGAGAGAGTTAGTTTAGATGAAAAAGGTAGTTTAGGAGAAGAGTAGAAACTGGAGGTTATTAGATTACTGCAGAGCCAATTCCTTCAAGTTTGATTGTAAATTCTGATTGAATAACAAGAATGCTTTCTAGTGTTTTATTAGAAATGTAGTCAAATGATTGCAGAATTTTACAAACAGTGCATTTTATCTTGGGAATCCCTTGCTATACTTTCTCTATTTCAAAGCAGTTTCAAATTCCATCCAGAATCATTAAAAACATTGGTACCTTACCAAAATTCACCTTGCACAGATGGCTTTTTTTTAATTAATATGGAAGAGTAGAATAAGTTTTAAGTTCTTTGAATGCCACCCTGTGGGTTTTGAGCACAGCAGATCCATGCCCCTTTTATCCATGGGGTGGACTGCTGATCTGTGAGTACCCTGGCAGTCAGCCACTGGATTTCTAAAATTAAAAGAGCGATTGAGAACAATCAGCTTTCAGAGGGATTGGAACGTGACAATGTGTTTTGGATTAATTTACAAGTATATGTTCAGATTTAAGGGCAAACCACAGAACTAAAGGACTTCTCTCCTCCATGATCTATCGTGTGCATGCTTTATTGGGACAGACATCATGCTGAAATAATAAACAGGGGAAGCCTTGACTCCTTCTTTGATGTATATTACTAAATGTCTGACCGGCTCAAATTTAAAATAAACTTCAGTATGTTTGCGCTTGGAAACTGGAAGTGGACCACAAGCAATAATTTGTAGTCAATCTCCATGTTCTTGGCCTAAGGCTATAGTTTTGACTGTTCACTGTTGGGGGCCAACTCTCTGGGGTCCTGTGGCCCAGAGTCACCTCAGCTTCCTCATAAGAGCACATAGTGTCACACAATAGCAATGATGATGAGTCCCTTCATCAATAAAGCACTAAAGGTTAAGGATTTCCACATCTTAAAATGATTCCAAGGCCACCGGTGAATAAAAGCACGTCCTTAAAGGTCCTCTTACTTGGAATATCAGCTAGCAAAGGTTGGGAAAGTGAAAAGGGCATGCATGGCTCATGATTCAATGAAATAGAAAATGTTCTTTAATTTTGTCTTGTGTTTAAAATCCACTTGAAAGCAAGATGCCTTTATTCAAGCCACAACAGGCCTCCTCTCCTTCTTAGAGTAGACCAAGTACATGGTACTTTGTAGATCAAATGCATGGACCTGGAGGAGCTACATCCTTACATTACAGCCCTGGGGCATTTGGGCAAAAAAAGCATTTAATAATGAGCATTTGTGACTAGACCCTCTACAACAATGTCCAAACTAGCACTGGTGGATCATGGATTCCATTCTGTATTGCAAAAATTTATGCTGATATCGTAAAATTTTAAGTGATGTTTCAAATTGCCCCACAAACTAGAAGCGTACAGTGAGGAAAAGGGAGCTGGTTTTTGCAAGATTAAAACACTGTAAGTCACCTACACATCTGTCAACTGGATAAAAGTGGAATGAAATGTGATTGTTTTTTTCTAAGCCAGCAGTGGGAGAGAGTGGGGTGGTTGGGGTGGGGTGGGAATGTGGTGGTTCATTTCTTTAAAGAAGGTACATAGAGGTGGATCTCTGTGAGCTTGCGGCCAGCCTGGGCTACATAGGGAGTTCCAGGCCAGCTAAGGCTCCATAATTTGTCAAATTACTTGTGTAATGCAATAGAAAAATGGTTAAGTTGCTTACTGTGAAGGATGTTAGATGGGATAAATTACTGTTACCATGGTGATGATGACTTCCCCCTTCTCCCTAACATACTCACTTTGCAGACTCAACCCGGGTTACTTTGTTATTTTTTAAAAATAATTTTTCTTATGCATGTCTGTTCCTTCTTTAAGATTTTATTTTAAATTTTGTGTGTGTGTGTGTGTGTGTGTGTGTGTAGGACTGTCTGTGCATGTGAGTTCAGCTGCTCTTGCTCTTGGAGGCCAGAGGCATTGGATTTTCTTTGGATCTGGAGTTACAGGGAGTTGTGAGTTGCTGAATGTGGATGCTGGAGACCAAACTCGGGTCCTCTGAAAGATCTTGATTTTTTTTCATGTTAGTAACATATGAAACCCTGAACATATTTTCCCAATATGAACAAAGAAACTGCTTTGGGAGGACATCCTTTAGCGATCTTGGACCACACTCTCTGGGTACAAAGGACTTAGCCCTTGCGTAAATAAATTCATTTATGAATGGAAGGTCAAATTGAGTCAATTGTCATTCGTTTCATCAACTTTTTCTTATGTGGACAACAACTCCTATACCATGAATAAAACACACTTTTCGTCAGCTTTAAAAAAAGAAACAGGAAACAATAACACAAACCACACTTTAAAGCACCCCTCCTCCATCTTTGTTTCTCAAGGTAATATCTTCCCCCACTAAATTTCCAAAAAAATTTACTAGATACTTAGAATTTCATTCTTTTTTGCCCTGCCTATTTACATCTCTTCTTGGTATAACTCCCTAACAAGGAAGATTTATGTGTTTTTTTTTCTTTTGTATTTCTCTTCTACTCTCTCATTGCTTTGTATTTTTAGAAGCAGGGCCTCTCTATGTAGCTTTGACTAACTTGGAACTTTTGCTTTGTAGACCAGGCTGGCCTCAAGAAATCTGCCTGCCTCTGCCCCCCCCCAGTGCTGGCATTAAAAACATGCACTCCCTGACCTGGCCGCTCTCTCACTGCCTCTATGTATTTGCAGCAAGAATGGCAAGCCCGGCCATTGGTTCTCTTGTAAGTTTTGTCAGTAGCTCTTTCTTATTACATGTCGCTGGGCCTGAGATACAAGTCTGGGTGGTAAGATAAAGGGGTACGAAGAGCTGAACCTGCGATAGCAAGCACCCGGGTAATCATAATAACACCATTTTTTGACAGCTAATTCTCATTCTCTTCCCTTATTCTTCCCAGAATCAATTCTGATATAAGGCAAACTGACGGAGCAAAATCACAGCATTTGTTCTTAGTTAAAAAAAAAATCACTACTTTTGGAGATCACAGGCTGAGGAACCATTCTTAGCATCTCACTAGCTTGCTGATGATGACACCTCTCACGAACAGCTATGATAACAGTTGCATAACCTATTTCGTGGAAATTTGGAGACCATTTTTGCCAAATACCGATCTTCATTGCAGTGCGTAGATACCCAATAGGTGACTAAGTGGGATACAAGGCTTGGTATCTCTGTCTGTATGTCCTGTCTGTCATCTTCGCTGCTTCAGCCTGATCCACAGAGCTCTACTGAGCTCTGGTTGTAGACATGCTGATCATTCAAGACCTGTTTAATGCAGGGCTAACTTCACCTATTGCTCATTGGAACTGGCACGCATTTCTTCTACCCTGCATGGGGCTTTCTTGGCAAATGAGCACTTGAAGTTCAGGGCCTTGTCATAAGACCTGGACTAAACCACAAGGCTAGGACATTTACCCAAGGTGACGACACCAGAAGAACTCAGCAGTTCCCAAGCGAGGCCAACTGCCCTTTAGTCCACAAGTACAAGGCCAGCATGTTTATACACGGGAAGAACATCTTTGAAACTGTGCCCATGACTAATTGGCAATTATAGAAGTTCAGCCCACCCCAGAAAATCAATAAAGCCTATTGCTCCTTTCACTACGCAGCAGCTGGAGCAGCTATCTTCCTCCCTCCCTCCCTCCCTTCCTTCCTTCTTCCTTTCTTTTTCCCTTTCTCATTCTCCCTTTCTCCTTTCCTTCCTCCATTTTGATTTTTTTTGAGACCATCTTACTCTGTAGCCTAACTCAGGTTGCTAGACTAAACAGAAATCACTTTTGTAGCTTATGCTGGCCTTGAACCCATGGCAATCCCCTTGCCTCCTGCACTCTGCACAGTTCCAGTCACCTGTTTGATTATTGTTGGCTTCCTTTCTGCTTACAAGCTGGAGTTCCAGTAAAAGAGCCCATCCTTTCTTCTTCATAGTATATGGCTTAGTATTGTTTCTGTTGTTTCCATACCATTAGATGCTGCCTTCTGGTATCATCCTGACATTTAATGGATCCACATTTTCCACTGAAGTGTATGTCCTCATTTCCACTGGGAACAGTCCCTAGATTTTTACCTTGGGAATATGCTAAGCTATGATAAAGTGACCTAGGTTTAGTCAATCAGCGTGGTTAACTCTGCTGTCTGCATGGGAGACATCCAAGTTAGATTAAGGAATTTTATCATGGGACTGGCAAATGGCCCTTCATTCACTGCAGCTCCTACATTGTAGGATGTGTGCCTGGTGTAGGAATGAATTTTGCTATCATCAAATGGGAAGAAGAAACCTGACTGTTAAGAATGTTCCTGTAGACAACAGATTTCTAGTATTGTTTCTATACCTGGATGTAAATTTACCTAAAACTGACTTGCCCTCACTTTCAGTTGCTTGGATCACGTTGGTCATAGCTAACACTCACAACCCAATTCAGGNTCCCCCCCCCCACTGGCTAAAAGCAAACGTTTGTTTTTATTTTGTATTTGTTTGGGGGAACAGGATGAAGAGGCAGAAGAAGGGAAAGGAAGAAGGGAAAGGACCAGGAGAGGAATAAGGTCCATCATTCTGCTTTGTCAAGCACAGCAGAAAAGAGACAGACAGCTCAGGATTTTAAACCATCTGTCCAGTTGTGATTCCAGCTGATTAAAAAAAAATCAGAAAGACAGAACTCTGGATGTGCAGTGAATCTGGAATTGTGAAGATGTCTTATCTAAACTGGAAAAGCAAAATGTCAGGTAGAATAGTGATGCTGTTTATATACAGTGACCACAGCAAGCATTAGCCTGTGTCATGTGGGGCATGACTATAATTTTGCTAGCCAAAATCTGAGAAATACTTAATTGCAGGCCACATAGTAACTAGGGAATGTGATAGTACAAAGCAACAGAGCCCACTGAAATCATCAGAGTAATTCAGGGTTATTTGTCTTGAATTCCAGAGGGAAAGTGAATTTCACATTTATATGATTCTCACATCTCCACCGTTTCCATGGTTCTGGCACCCACAACCTTCCAAACAACCAGTGGGGGAACCCTCCGAGCTGGAAGTGATCATTTTCCTTCTGACTCCCTCCTCTTCCCTCTTCTCCTGAGTGTCCTCTACTCATCTTTGTGTAAATATGTGCACTTGGGGAACATCCCTCGCTAACCTGAAAAACCATCTGAGAGCCACGTTCATGACTTATCTAACCTTGAACTTTGTAGTACTTAGCACAGGGCTTTCTGTACAGTAAGTCTTCGATACATACTTGTGAGCCAATGCATTCCTTCTGAACTTGAGAGTTTTTTGATAGAAAGAACTGCCTTTGCTGTATTTACTCATATACAGTGAATAAATCCCCAGATAAATATGGAAAGGTTCAGATAGGCATTTGACTGTTTTAGCAACACAGTATTTGGGTATTTGAAAACATCTGAGTTTTCCCATCTTCATCCAGATGTTCGGTGTCATGGAAACACAAGCTTCAAATTTAAATGAGTAGTTCCTAAAATTTTTTATGCCAGATATATACTTGAGAGAAAGAAAATGTGGCTATTTATGGAAGACTCATTTTCATTTAATTTTCTATGGAAGTAAATAGATTAAATTATAACAACTATACCCTCTAAAACTGAGGAAAAGTTTAAGAGATTTTTAACAATGGTTAGGTCCTAAAATATTAATAATTGGTTGACTTGGAGTCACCATGGAAGGGTCAAAGAACAAAGATCTAAATTTGGTGGCCCATGCTTATAATCTTATAATTTCTGCAGGATAGAAGGAGGCAGAAGGTTTCAGGTTTAAGACTAGCCTAAGTTACAAAGAAACAACCTGTCTCAATAACGACACACACACACACACACACACACACACACAGACACACACACACAAAGGAAACAAAACACAAAGGAACAAAAAAGGGAGGGGCTAGGGATGAACCTTCCACAGCGGAGCATTGGTCTATCAAGCATGAGGAATCCAAAAGGAAAAGAAGAGAAAGAAAGAAGAGGGAAAGAGGAGCTTGGGCTGTGGCCTGTAAGTCCATGTACTTGGGAGGCTGAGACAGGCAGATTGCAGGTTCAAGGCTAACCAGGGCAAACAAGAGCCAGAGCTATATCTCCATGGGCAGAGTCCATGTTGAGCGTAAAAGTACAAAATGAAAAGGTGTCGTGTAAGCTAAGACAGAAGACAAAAGGCACTTGGGATCACCTCTGTATTTTCGAGGACACCTCTGTATGTTGTAGGACCATCTTCCAACAGTTCAGACAGACAGACAGGCTTTCTAGTGGGAGGGAAGAGAGACCATGCAATGGTCAGACACCACAGACACACAGTTTACCTCACAACTCCCAAACAGGATCCAAGTGTGTTAGGAAAACATCGCAGAAGATGTTTCCAAAGAAGATTTCAATTTTAAACACAGCAAAAATAATTATTTCCCCACTGACGGAGAATTAAAAGCTCAGTAGAGTTTTATTTTGAACATAATGGAAATATATTTGTAGGGCCAGAGAAAGATAATTTTTATTTAACATTTGTTAGGATGCTCCCATGAGCTGCTTGGCCATGCATGTTATACTGCCTCCATGCCTAATGGCAATCTTACTAAATGAACCCAAAGTCCCAAATAAGGCCTTGACTCATTTAGCAATCATTTCACATTTCTACCCCGTGATCAAATTAATATTTTATGGGGCCACACTGTTGTACAGCCAGACCACTTTTCCAAAAAATTGAATTTTGTGCTTATTTATTTTATGGATCATTTGTTGAAATAGATTTCAAAACAGGTTTAGGCTATTTAGATTTTTTTCCAGGGAACTGCAAGCGAAAAACTCACACACTCAACTGGAAAGGACATCAGGGGCCATCTAATCCAAGCTTCTCATTTTATGCCTAATGAAACCCAGGCTGGAGATGTAGAATCGCTTGCCCAGTGGCTTGCCCAATTGGCATCTCTTTTAAGACACCCCTGATACTCCCATAAAGAAGACATTTCGCATTACAGAAGCCCAAAGAACATTTTTATGGATCCTATTTCTACTTAGGAATTACAAGTACCAATGTTCAGATTTTATTGTTAGCTACTTAGTAACACAGATGCCCTCCCTGAACTTTCCCTTTCTCCACACTATCCTGCCAGTTGTTCTAAGGTTAGACTCATGCTGGCGTTTGATTATTCTTTGAAAGCAGGAATTGGCTAACTACATTTTGCTTCCAGAATCTAGGCTGTTCCCTGGCCTGTTGGTGTAGCTGATACAGGAGGGTCAAACTAATCAAATTTGAAAGTGCAGACACATGAATTCTTTTTTAAAAATAATTTATTAAATTTATTTTATGTGCATTGGTATGAGGGTGTCAGATCCCCAGGAACTGGAAATACAGACAGTTGTGAGCTGCCATGTGGGTGCTAGGAAATGAACTCAGGTCTTCTGGAAGAACAGTCAGTGCTCGTAGTTTGCTGAGCCATCTCTCCAGCCCCCACATGAATTCTTTGTAGCTTAAAAATGCTACCTTTCAGCCAGGCTGTGGTGGCACATGCCTTAAATCCCAGCACTTGGGAGGCAGAGGCAGGAGGCTCTCTGAGAGTTCAGGGCCAACCTGGTCTACAAAGCGAGTTCCAGGACAGACTCCAAAGCTACAGAGAAACCCTGTCTCAAAAAACCAAAAAGAAAGAAAAGAAAGAGCTACCTTTCGAAGCTAGAGAAATGGAAATTAGTGAAATTGAAAAGCTAGAGAGCAACTGAGAAGGGAGAGAGAAGAGAGGGGCTACTTAAAGAGGAAGGAAATAAGAGCTCCATACCCGGGTACACCACACCCGGCAGTCAAACTCTCAGCTCTTACTTTCAGAGAAAGCCTTTGTATGTACAGAAAGAAGCCTGAAGGACACCGGTGAGCTCAGGTCACAACGATGAGAAGCAAGAAAGAGATATACACACATGGAGGTTTTCATTAATGTTTGACTTCTTTTTGGCAAACAGGGTCAGTTGTTCAATACAACAGCAAACCTAAGTATAAGCTACATAGTTATGTGATGAGATACGTATATCCTCTTCCTTAACAATCCTCCTAAACAGATCGACACACATTGCCACGAGAGCCCGAATGAGAAGGAAATGAGGATTATCCATTAGCCCAGGACAATATCCCTTTAGTAACCCAAAGTCTGGATAAAAACAAACATGGGAAAAACATGGAATTCTTAAGAAACATTAAAAGCTATAAGCAATTCTAGTTTGCTTATTGCAGCTTTATCTGTGTGAACTCTATAATGAATAATCTCATTTGACATTCCATAAAAATGCACCAAAGATCTAGTTTGACAGGAGAAAGCTTACAGGATTTGAAGAGAAAGGGGTTATTTAAACAGTGTTATCATTTTTTAAAAAAACCCAAAAAAACGTTACTATCTGTAGAGTAAGCATTGGGGCTGTTGGGATATAATCTTCTTTGCTCATCCCAAAGTACAGGATAAGAGGATGGGGTGACCGGGAAATTGAAAAGTCATTTTTTTAAAAAATAGAAACAACCAAGATGATTGTGGATATAAACTCTGCTTCCTCGAATGGACAGCCACAGTAAAAAGGAAACTCTATGGCAAATGACCATTTCTGACATCTTACTATGAAACAGGTTTCCATTGGGAAGCTTTAAAGAAAAAAAATTAAATATGTTTTTTTTAAAAAATATTTTACATGCATTAGTGTTTTTACCTGCATGTATGTCCGTGTGAGGGTGTCAGGTCCCCTGGAACTAGAGTTATAGACAGTTGTGAGCTGCCATATAACCTGGGTCCTCTGGAAGAGCAGTCAGTGCTCTTAACCACTGAGACACCTCTCCAGTCTGAAACACCCTTTCTTAAGGGTAAGAAATGCTTACATTCAAAAGTTCAACAAACAACCCCCCACCTGCAAAGTGTAAGACACCATCCTTTAGAAACCCAGTTAAAAGACGTAGGACTACTTTTCTAACAAGCTTCTTTTTGCACAAAAAGCAATGTCTGACTGTAACTATTTAGAAAAACACTTTAAAAAAAAGTAAGTTTGAAAAACTGACTTTCTTCCTGATTAATTTTAAGCCTACATTTTAATACAGTTTAGCATTTAAGGTTTCTTAAACATTTAAGAATTATCGCTATCAGTCAGTTTCCCAAACACAACAAAGCAAGACAAAGACGCGGTCCTAGTGTTTGCCCTGGTTACGCATTCACTAGTAAATAAAGGCAGAGACTGATAACCACAGCCAGAAAATGCTTAACTGGGCCATCCAAAAGCTCAGTTGGCAGTATTTGGTTTGGAATTCCCCAGAGCTTTATCTTATCAATTTCGTTTTCCTTCCTCTTTTTAGAGCAGCCCGTGTAGTGAAAGTTAACTAATTCAAGACAGGGGCAAAGTAAGGTGCTCCGAAGCAGTTATGTATTCCAGATACATGGGCGCAGTTACTTCTTTACCTAGGCCACAGCATGCACAGATTGTTTAAATAAAGTGTTGCTGAAGGATAAACAAAAGAAAAGTTGCTTTGTGAGTTTCTGAGTTGTATACAGACCCCATTAACTAGTTACTAAATAGAATAGCTTTGAAATGTCTTTTCATCGTACTTATGCATATATTTCTTCTAATTATTAAGTATAAAATCATACATATTCCAATCTATATCATAAGCAAAATACGTGTGTGTGCGTGCACATGTGTGCTATTAACTAAACTTTCACTCATTCAAGATTAAAGTGAGCAAATACTAAAATATGGGAGAACTTGGTAGCATTTAAGTTTTGGTACCGTGACTGAATGCTGCCCGAGTAAATAAAAAGTTAGACATTATGAACTAAAAGAAAACATAGGGGCCAGTGGGATGGCTTGGCAGGTGAAGGCCTTCATTGCCAAGCTTGCCAAACTGAGTTTGATCCAAGGGATCCACCTGGCGGGAGAGAACCAATTTCCATAGATTACACTCTAACCTCTGATTGGGTGTCAGGGCATCTGATAAGTGAATGAATGAATAAATAAACAAAATAAAAATGTAATTAAAACAGAAAATATAGACATCAAATTTCAAAGGGTTTTTGGCAAAACAATAAGGTAAGTTAATAGTATGTTTATAGTTTGTTGAAACATTAGTATATAGCTATTGTCTTCCTAACTGAACAACAACAAAAAGTATTAACTCAAGGACTTCTTGTAGGTTGGGTAGTCGAGGTAAGTTCAAGAGAAAGCAGTCTTCTAATTATTTCTCTGTGTTTGTATTTGCTCATCAACTTGAATTTCCTATAGCTTAATTCTTTATTGATTCTTTGGAAATTTCACATCATGCACCCCAATTCTGCTCACCCCAGCCCCTCCACTTCCTCCCCTTGCCACTGAAGCATTCAACTTGAATTGTTAAGGAGAGGAACGATGGGGAACATTTCCACACATGTCTATGACAATTTGTTGCATTTTCTCCAGTTTAAATGGTAAGACTAGATAGAAAGAAATAGCTACCTCTTCTTCCTTGGGATTTCAGTATCAGAACTGAGTGGCATAGCTTTACACTTTTAGAAACAAATCTTTCTATTCTTGTAGGAAAATATTCCTGATAAAGATTTCAGAAGTTCTCAAAATGGTGCCTCCACAAAACTTTGGTTTGAAAGGGACAACCTTCGTTAGAGTTGAGTTGAACTGGCACTAGCCGGTATAGGCAGCATGTATTCTGGTTATTGAGTATGCAGTCTGAGTGGTGGTCCCTAAAAAACAGTTGGTTTGCCATTCATGGCGTTTGTGCACAATGGACAAAGACTTCTAGTATTTGATACCTGCTCTGTAGAGCAAGTCAAGTCTGCCTTGACTTATATCTAATATATTGAAAGACCATTAAGCTTTCAAGATAAAGGTCCTCTGACAATAGAAAATAATTGTTCATTAAAAAGTGACACACATGTGCTTTTTAAAACCATATACATTAGTTAAATATCTGAATTATTTAAGTCCTTCTCTTTGAGGAAGAAGACCCCTGTGTAGCATAAGCTGAGTAGGTTGAGTCTGAGTTAGCCAAACACTTAAGGATTACCACATGGCAGGAAATATGCCCCAGAAAATTATTAAACAAATTCAAAATACTGTTCATATGTATATATGAAGGAAACATGCTTTTTCTAAATGTGGACATTTCATCAGAGGGCATGTCATTTTTCATGCCCAGATGTTATAACAGAACCTAGAACCCGACATCCAGAACCTGACATCCAGAACCCAGAACCCAACATCCAGAACCCAGAACCCGACATTACAGCACCTCCTGTACTAGAACTCAGAAGTGCACTACCTGGAGGCTTGACTTTCTTTAATTCCCTGGGAAATTTGGAACACCTAGGAGAACATAAAATATCTCAAAGAGGTTGAAAGTGTAGGTAGGGTCAACATCTCAACCACGTCTGATTCCCATACATCATCATGACTCAGTTCTAGCTGATGTCAAGGAGACTCTATTGGCAAATTTTCCTCTTTTCGACAATTCCATCCAAGAGTCATATCTACTCAGTATCAGGTCTGAGCAGGCGGACACTATAGAAAGGAGGTTTTCAGTGCGGAAATTTGGAAAGGTAGAATTTCCATACAATGCACAACACAAACCGAACACTGGGCAGAGATGTGTAAACCACTACTTCTTAAGGCCTTCGCCATTTTTCTCACCTCTCTAGCCAATCAGGAAATAGCTGGAGAATACATGATAACCACAGCGGTAACCCCTGGACATTTCCCATTGTGATAGCAATTGCTTAATTACATGCTCAAGGACAGCTGTGCACCCTGGCCCAGGTGTTTAACAAGTTAGGGGTCTGGAGTGGTACAGGGACAGCCTGACATTGGGGTTTTGACAGTTGACTGATTATGCTCTCTTTATCTTGTTTAAGTTGGGAACACAGTCTCCTGTGGGAATTTAAGCGGCTAGAATATTGGCAATATTAGGGAACCTTAGAATGGTGCTGTCTTCTGGAGCTACTACATTCTCTAACTCCTTGAGTTCCAAGGATCAGATAAGTTGCTGGACTCTCATGGTAAAGACCTGAGCCCATTGGACCAACTCACCAGCCCTTTTAAGCTGCCTTGCCTAGAAATCCCTGTATCCCATCTCCACAGGGGACCAACACTCTTCCGACTTTTCTTTTCTTTTAAGGGAGAAATCCAAAGTTTATAGGAAATGTCAAATGAGACACCCTTACAGAGAATTTACAAGCAAGTGCTTGGCTTTTCATAACTGCCCTACTGTGTGTCCGTGCTAAGGGAGGTCTTGGAAAGTAAAAAGTGCTAGATAAATCTTTGGGAAGTGAATGACTATTTTTCAGGGCTTTCCCTGAGGCTGAGGCAGGCACACCTTCATACAGGGTACCCAGGGTACCGAGCAAAGGTGTTTATGTGCATTTACAAATTAGTACCTACAGCCACCTAGTTGGCAAGAGACCAGCTGCAAGGGGTGAGAGGGAATTTCTGTGTGTTACTGATTTAGAAGCGTTATTAACATAACTGAAAAATCCAAAATAGATTTTCCAGGAGGAACTGTGTATTTCTAGGCCTGTATTGACGAACACAAGGTGGTGAAAGCTGGTAAAACTCCCCGCATAATTCATCGCAAGACAGGCAGAGGCCGATGACCGTCACCCAAGGCAGCAAGACTTTCCATTATTTAACACCCTAGCAAATAAACATTGCATATAAAGTGTAGTTGCTGTTTGGAAACGCTCAAGCAACTCAGGAAACACATGGGCTCCGTGTCATCAGGTCACACTCAGGTGGCATTCTGGGAAAGTTTTAGGAAAACCCTGGTAGAAATAGATTGGAAGGAGCGAGATGGACACATAAATCCATTAACAGCTGCATTTATAGCTCTCTCTCCACTATCACTTCCCAGGCACCTTTCTAATATTAGCTGCAGAGGCCGTGTGAGCACACGGCTCATCGCCATTGTCTCTTCTCCCTCCACAGAGGAAGAGACCTGATGGCAGGAAACCTTCACAGCTTACTACTTCTTTGGGATCCAAAATTAAATGAAAGCATTTAAGTTTCTAGTTCTCTATGCTGCAAAATCCATGTCAACTATTTTCTAGAAATGATTTTTTGTGCCTTTTAGCAAAAATCTTAACTATTTTACTTTTAGCAGAAGTCTTACTTCTAATGTAAATGTAGGTTAGAATGAACGTTCAGGATACAAAATTTGTTGATGTTATTCATTACAGCAAAATGCAAGGCTGCTGAAGTTTTGTGCCAACTCAAGGCAAGCAAGGCCAGTTGTCAGAACAAAATAATGGTAATCTTGGCAAGGTCTAGTGAGTTAGTTATGAGGTCTACAGTTGCGTTTAAAAAATACAATGGATTTCAGCTCTCTCCTTTCTCTTTCTCTGTGTGTGTGCCTATAAATTCGCAAGTGCAACACTGGGATTACAGATGTGTGTGCTATGTAACACTCCACCCAACTTTACATGGTTTTCCAGGATCTGAACTCAGATCCCTACGCTTGTGAGGCAAGTGTTCTATCCACTGAGCCACCTCTCCAGCCTAAGCCAGTCCATTTCTGTTTTAGTTTTACCGAAGCAAAGTGATTTCATAGTTTGATTAGTCCTGAACCTCTCTATAAAGAATGCTCAGAACATTGTGACACACCTACTCGTGGCTATGGCAACTTTATCACAACTAAGAATAAAACTACTAAAGAATTTAACAGCTGTAATTTTAGGATGTTCATGGGAACCCTAGACAGCAGTCAGTTAACTTAAATTTGAGAAATTAAATGCACCACCCATTAGAGCATAAGCCTTCAGAAACTTGGACAATGACAAACATTCCACCATGCACACCTTGCTTCTAACCCAGGCAACACTCATACACGAGAGCTGGAGATCTGGAAGCTTCTGTGGCTAATGTCTGCAGCATGCTGTGCTAATGACCAGGCAACTAACTAGTCATTCAAGTGGGAAAAGAGGTTGGCAAGCCATGGGAAAAAAGAGTTCACAGTTGTTCATGTGAGAAAATTCAAAAACAAAACTGAAAACTTTTAAAGAAATTCAGGTCATAGCCCATGAGGGGATGAACATTCAAAAAAATTAAGAGACAAAATGAACTTATATGCATTAGAATAATATATGCACAAGTCTCTAGAGAAACTCTATTATATCACGATTAATGCCGAGATGGCAATCAAGCCAGGCGCATTTCAATAGATTCCAAGTTTTGAACAGTTTCTAGGCTATCCAAGTGGGAATTTGGCCAGGATACTGGGGTTAATAATTCATTTTGAGGCGGGCTAATTCTTTGGGACGCAGCCCACTCCACAGGAGAAACATTGGCCCATGTGAGCAAATCCACTTTTCAAGATCACCCTCAATTAGTTCCACAAGGGGAGGGGGAGGGGCAGCATAGTCATTTCCTTCGACAAAAAATATTTATCGTATTCTTAAGGAAAAACATTAGTGTTAAGGAATGGCTCAAAGCTCTCATATCTGATTTTTGGACTTCATTTTTTTAAAAATCTTTTTATTTGTTTCTTTTTGAGATAGGATCTCACTCTTTGCCTAGGCTGGACAAAAATTCACTGTATAGTCCAGGTTAGCTGTGAACTGATGGTGGTCCTGGTGGTCCCTCCTTGTCCTCCCACATGCTGGGGTTAGAGGTGTGAGCCACCATTTCGGTCATGATAACTGTATTCTGAAGGAATGATCTTCCCATCCACTTGCAGTTGCCTAGATCTTGGTGGAAGGTGCCAGGAGAGCATGGCATCCACAGGTAGGAGCTCCATTGCAGTTAGACCTGCTGTGGAACATCTGTGAACTGAAGAAGCCCTTGGGTCACCCTAAACCTGAGCTTTCCATTGGTCTGACACAGTATTCCACCAGCCATTTATTAGCTGAATGAACAGTTCCTGAGTGCCAGGCACTATTCCAGGAGACATGAATCCTTGACCCACGGGATCTAAGATTCCAGCAAGGGACACAAGCAGCCAGCTAAAAATAGAGACTAGATTCTATATGGTGTCAGTGACTCTCCTGAAGAAAAACAGGCATTCTACTGAGAAAGTGACTGGGGATGCTTTGTTTTGTAGAGGGTGGCCAAGGAGAGTGTTTTGAGAAGGTGACATTTGAGCAGATTCAAGTGGAGTCAGAGCCAGCTGCGAGGCAGCAATGGCAAAGAGCCCGGAGTCCTGCTTGAGTGTGACAAGGGCTAAGAAGGATGGAGCTGGCACCAGATCACCCTGTGCCTTGTGGGTCATGCTGAAAGGCTTAGACACTGACATGGCACCCGACACACAGTAATTAATCGCATAACAAATAGTGACTACTTATTTATTCATAGTGGGCAAATGTAGTCATAAACCAGGATCATCCATCACTTCCATTGCGCTGCCGCCTAGCTGGAGTTCTCTGCATCAGTCCTATGATCCTAACATAGCTTAACACATTTGAAATGCTCATGGATACCACCAGTAAATGTTTTCTGTGGTATGTGATTATTCAGCCTGTTATTTTTCTATCAGTGGTGAGTTCTCTACAGAGATTTGAGTTGAAAAAAAGTACGAGCACTGAAAGGTTCTTCAGCTGGGACGTGTGAAGGGGAGAAACGAATTAGTCATGCCCTTTGCATTTTCTCAAGGACACCTGAATGTGGTTGTTAACGCCTAGCCAGCTAATTTCGGAGAATACCTTGTACCTCTACACCGAGCGGAAGTGGGCTACAGTCATCGCCATTAGCGACTCCTCCAGACACAGGTGAGTCTTCCACACTCTTCCCCAAACCTGCCTGTCTCCATGCCGCCAATAAAAGAGTCCTCGCCTTCATCCTAAGGCTTTTCACAATCTGGCCCCAACAGATATTTCCAAATGCAACATGCCATGACTCAGCAGCACACATGCAACATCACACTGACCAAGAGCACATTCTTCCTTTGTCAATGTATGACCACTGTGGTCACCATCAACACACTGCCAAATTGTAGGTCTTTCCAACTCTTCCCATTGTGTTTGACTCCCCTCTTTTCTGGATACATGGAAGACAATGATCCCCAGCCCTCCTATGGCTGTCCTCCCCACAAACTGGGCAGTTCCTGATGACTAACTATGATTGAGGGGTATGTGTGATTTGCTGCTGATAGGAAGCCGCTGACTCGCTCTCCTCAGCTGCCATTCTGGGGGTGTTGTTTAGGTACGGAGCCTTACCTGTTGGCTTATATGTAGTGGACAGCTGACTCCTCCAAGAACAGTATGAGCTCACTATTTATCGACTTTAGGTGCCGAAGGAAGGAATATCTTACTGAGTTATGCCACTGGATTTCTATGACGATTTTTCTGAGCATCAGAACAAATCCCAATTCTGATCAACATACTGTTCTTCAAATCAAGATTCCCTGACCAAAATTTTGAAGTGATATTTCATTTATATCTACATTGTGGGGGGCGGGAGAGACAGGATCTCACATAGTCATGTTGGCCTCAAACTGACCTTGTAGCCAAACCTGAATTTGAACCTGTACTCCTCTGTAACTGGAAGTTTCTTTTATGCCTTCCTGTTCCCAAATAAACACTCAGAGGCTTATATTAATTATAAAAGTTTGGCTGATAGCTCAGGCTTATTAGTAACTAGCTCTTACTTTTAAATCAACCCATTTTTATTATTTTATATTTTACCACAAGACTCATGGCTTGTTACCTCATATTTTGCTTTTCCAGTGGCTGCTTGCTTCTCCCTGACTCTACCTTTTTTCTCCTTGTGTTCAGTTTGGCTTTCCCACCTGGCTATATTCTGTCCTGCCATAGGCCAAAGCAGCTTCTTTATTAACCAATGGTAATAAAACATATTCACAGCATACAGAGGGGCACCCTACATCACTCTTCCTGTCTCTGGCCCCCAAGTACTGGGATTACAGACATGCACCACCATGCCTAGCTTTTATCTCTATTTCTAAAGAAATATGATAGACTGTGGAAATAGTTCAATCTGTGAAGTGCTCGCCAAGCCAATATGAGAACCCATGAAAGCCAGGCATAACTTGAATGCTTATAATCCTGATGCCAGAGAATCAGATAGGCATAGCCCCAGGGCTAGCTCACTTAGAACACTGGGTGAGTTTCAGGCCAAGTCAGATACTTTATCTCAAAAAGCAAGGTGGATGGCTCATAGAAATAACATCTGAGGCTGACCTCTGACCTCTTTCTCTCTCTTTAAGATATTTTTATTGTTTGAGATACTGGTAAAAAAAAAACCAAAAAAACAACCCTTTTTGTTGTTAGAATCAGGTGTACTGAGAAGGATCTCTGATAAGCTTGGGGGTTAGAAAATAGAGATTGAAATAAATCTTTCAGGCCTGTCCTGCCAATGGCAACCTGTTTCCTGCTAATGAGGAAGTTCATCAGCCTAAAAGGCTGACAGGTTGCATGAAGAGGTGTGCAGCTGCAGAAGAGGGGAGAACATTCAGGTTAAGATGGAGATTAAGGATACAGATGGGCATGACTGGAGTCCTTCAAAGGCCTGTAGCACTGGAAATCTGCTAGGAGATTCATGCTCCTTGAGAAGACTGAATCTCTTGAGGAAAGGAATGGGTGCCGTTGGTGACGGTGTGGATCAAGTTTGTTCTGGTTTAAAACAGAGTCACCACCGGTCTGGCAAAAACTAAACCAAAACAAAACAAATGTCTCACATCCAGACGATGCTTCACTTACTTCATCCATGGAGGACAGGGTCTGTACTACCTTGCACCACAGATGGGGGGAGTGAGGGCTTCAGTGAAAGGAATTCCATTCCAAGCCTCTCTTTATTCTACTGTGTGCCTTGGTCCTAACTTTGGAGTGGAGGGTCCCATTGAGTGGAGGACTGCTGATAATCAAAAGTAGTCCTCCTGACAGGAAGCTGGAAGGGGACGTTTTGGGGTTGTGGGGAGGGCTGGGAGTGAATCTAAACGCAATTCATTGTGTGCACGTGTGAACTTCACAAAGACTAATAGAAATGTCTTTTTTCGTTTGCTTCTTTCTGCATAGTGAGAAGCAGACTAGCCAACAACAGGGATGTGTCACATCAGGCAGCACAGGCGCCCGAAAAAATTCCTGATTTGCTTTAACTTTTCATGCTAAAGGCGTTTAAGGATTCTTCCATGATGCCTCCCTGATTTTGGTTTATAAAGGCTGGCAAATGTTTTAAGGACTCACCGGCTACAGTCCTACTCATCACACAGTATCTCTTCTCCTAACCCGGGCTCAACTGTGTTTAATCATCCAAATGTTCTCAATCTGAAGAAAACAGCTCCTGGAAAGGGTGAGAACTGGGGAGGCGAGGAGGATAGAAACGAGTTTCACTATCTCTCCTCCAGAGTGTCTGCTCTGTCATCCACAGTCCTGTTTTTGCCTGTTTGCAAACCACATGACATTAGAGAATCTTTTCCTCTCTTTCACAAACCTCAAAACCATCTGGAGTACCTTCCTCTCCTCCTCTCCCCACATCCCTGGTCACCTACCCTGATTTTACTAACTCAGGAGGAAATTTCCCTTATTTGACTTACTCTTCCCTGTTTCTGGGCCCTTTAATTTTCCTTTAATTCTTAGATTATTTGTGCATTATCCTCTACAAAAAGAAAGAAAGAAAGCAAACAAACAAAAAACCAGATGTGCACGATGCTGGCAAGATGGCTTAGTGGTTAAGAGCACTGACTGCTCTTCCATAGGACCTGGGTTCAATTCCCAGCACCCACATGGCAGCTGCCTGTAACTCCAGTTCCAGGGGATCTGACACCTTCATACAGACATTCATGCAAGCAAAAACATCATTGCAATAAGACAAGAATAAATAAATCATTTAAGAAATGTTTTTAAAAATGTACAGGTGTCAAGGACCCCTGGAGTCAAGGTGTGTCTTCTGCACTATATGTTAAATACTAAGAACCAACTCTTTGGACTTCTAACTTCCAATGTTATTGGGAAGTGAAAAGGACAAAGAAAATGGAGCCATCCAGCTGCCCAGAAAGCAGGACTGATAGCGCATAACAGCACACGGACTCAGGGTGTCTCCAACAGCCCATTTGTGCTCTGGGTCAGGCTGACTTAGGTCTGCCCCTTGAGCATACTGACTCACAGCTATCCTCTCTGAAGATCTTTCAATAACAAATAATTTTAAAAAAGATGTGAGCTTCATCTTATGATTAGCACTGGAGAATAATCTTTGTCTTACCTGGCTTATGTTTTGCAAAATAAAATACCAATACAGATGATAAAGACCCATTGTTCTCAAACCGCTTAAGGACTGGCTTTTACTGAAAAATTCTGGGTCACTGTCACAGTCTTGGTAGTTACTACATACATGTCTAACCAGGTCTGTGAAAATGAGCCCCTGGTTAAATCCTCAACTGCAAATACAGATTCTTCTCAAATTGTAAAACACTTTATCTCCATCTATGCTTGCCTTTCTCTGTCTTACACACACACACACACACACACACACACACACACACACACA
>LOJH01012260.1:11266-25736 GCA_001685095.1 Ellobius talpinus
CTATAGGCTTAGAATGATGTAAGTCCCAGTGTTGTACCTGCTTACCTGGCAGTTACCATAGTCCCTGCCGTGATGGCCATGGACTCACCCTCAAAAACTATAAATCCCAATAAACTTCTACAGGTTGCCTGGGTTCATGGTGTCTTATCACTCGGTAATGACCCAAGCAGGAATTCTTTCTATCTATCAAGTTAGCCTGTGTCAGGCATTTCACTGGACTGATGGAAATTCTAATTCCTTGTATTTTCAGAAAACTCCTATTATGTTAAAGTAATGTTGTTCTGTTATAAAGAATTTATGGCACATCCTGGCTAGTTGCTGTGAAGTTGATATGTTTTGTATCAAACATAGTGTATTTGCAACTACTGGAAGAGGACCTAGCCCCTAGTATGCAGGTGATGCAAAGATGAGCGGTGAGCGGGCTGCATACCCTCCAATTCCCGGCCGCCTGGCTAATTCCTGAAATAATTACACGGAAACTGTATTCTTTTAAACACTGCCTGGCTTATTATTTCTAGCCTCATATTGGCTAACTCTCACATCTTGATTAACCAATTTCCATTAAATCTGTGTACCACCACGAGGCTGTGGCTTACCGGGAAAGATCCTAACCTATGTCTGTCTCAGGCCAGAGATTCATGGCATCTGCCTGACTCTGCTTTCTTTCTCCCAGCATTCTGNTCTTTATTAACCAATGAAAGTAACACATTGACAGATGACCCTCCTACACCAGGTGATAATATTTATTAGATGACTGATGGAATAAATAGAACACCCTAATATGTATAATAAAATCTAAAATCAGGTACATAAAGCATAGAAGCTTCACTCAACCCCTTGATTTCTGACTTCAAATGCGCTCTCAGACCCTCTGACACATCAACAGAGCAGCATTGTTTACTGAGTCTTTTTTATAGACACAATTTCTTAAAACTAGGAGCAGTCATTTAGCAAATTCTGATCATTAGATCGTCATGTTACTTTCAATGAGTAGTTTTAATAACTTCATAACCACATATTCCTCTAGCTATGATGACTTTGCAATGATTCTCAGCACCATGGCTTATGTTTGTCAGGATCCAAAAATCATAAAATTTGTCAGACTTGGAATCCTGTCAGAGTCAGACAGTGCCCAAGCAGCTTAGCGTGTCACTGTCAGGTGCCAGAATGAGGGCTTGTTGAGTCATCCCCACATCTTTCAGGGGACAGGAAAACATTATACAACATCTCTGGCCCCCAGTCATCCCGGAGGCAAATCAAACCTTGTGCAAATTAATTAGGTCCTAGTTCCACTCAGTCGTTTGTTAAATATTTACTAAGTGCTTACTATATTCTCCCATGGAGTTCTGGGGATTAAATCATCCCATATAGGCTCCCAGATACCACCAGTAGAATGCAGCGAGTGTTCCCATGTCCACAGAACTGGGAAGATGATGTCTTTCTGTGATGTCTCATCTAATCATAAGCATCTTTCTGATGGCTGCTCTCAATTTCACATGTTCTAGTCCAGACAACAAAGGTCAGTGAGGGGCTACAGATAGTTCACTGGCACATTGCTAGTGAGAGAGAACAGGGTTTCTTTCTATTTTTTATTAATATATGAGGCAGCATGTTTAATTATGGCTTTTTCAAGCACGCTCTCTTTCAGCTGAGCCTCCTCCCCTTCTCCTCTCCCGTCTACCACACCTGCTTGTACAGTGTGTTCCCAGTACTCCAGTGTTCTCCTTCTGTATTCGTGTTCTATGACTCCCACTTCCAATCTTTCAAGCCTCTTTTTCTGTTCTCATGCTCCCCTTTCTGGTTCCCTGACCTCCACCCACCTTCTATTTATCATTCATTATTGCCAATTAATCTTGATAGACATATGAGCTGGTTTGACTTCTTCATTTCTGTAAACACAGAAGGAATAAACATGAATGAACCAGTATCTCTGTGGTGTGATCTAGAATCTTCTGGGTATGTGGATGGCATGATATTGGATGTAGATTAGGAAATCCCTGAGCCAACAGCCTTTACCCTTGAGCAATAATGGACTCTGCCTTTCTCAAAGAAAGCATTCACATCAATATTCTAACACAAGAATGGGTAAGGTTTGGGGAGCACCTTCTCTGGGCAGCTCATACTTTTTATTTTGGTTTGGTATATCAGTGAGGAAACAGTAAAATCTAAAAGCACAAATTTGTCTTAGCTAAACTGGTGGTTAAATTTCAACTCAGTCATTTCCTGGCCATGGCTATGACCCAGAGTTAATGTATTTACTTCTCTATGCTTCTCTAGCCTTACCTGAAAAGAGGGCAGGGCCTGCCTTTCACAGTCAGGGTTATTCAGTGACTTGTTACATAAACAGAAGATGTGGGCCATAGCTGGCACAGAGTTACATTACATGTTTTAACAATTCTTTTAACTTAAGTATAATGTAAGTAAACTAAAGAGCAAAAGGCATTTTCTGGGGAAAGACTGTAAAGAGGAATGAAAGGTTGGAGGAAAATTAAAAGTCCCAGACCAGTCATACCTGGGGATGTTATGCATTTGATAATGAATGGTAGCTCTCTATATGAATCATACACCTGGATCTCCATATATATTTGGTCTCTATGAAGGCACCCTCCATACCCTTTGGAGAACATACCCTTTGGAACCTGGTTCCAAACTGGCATAGCTTCCAGGGCTACTGTGTGTTCTCTAGATGAGGAAGACTCCAGCCCAGGCCTCAGCTATTCGTCCCATCATCTGAAAGTCAAATTCTGTTGTCTTCATTGTTCCTAACATGAATATATATCAGAAGGGGCCGGGGGCTAAATAAGAGGACTCGAGCCTCATAAACTTTTAAGTGAAGCTTGTTACAATTGCCAACGATTCAAATGAGACTGCTGTCGTGGTTTGAAAGAAAATGGCTCTCAAAGGGAGTAGCATTATTAGAAGGTTGGAAAAGTGTTTCTCTGCAGGGGCAGACTTGGAGGTCTCTTTTCTCAAGCTTCATTCAGTGGGACAGTCAACTTTCTGTTACCTCTGAGTCAAAACGTAGGACTCTCATCTCCAGCGCCACCTCTGCCTACATGCTGCCATGATCCTCATCCTGATGATAATGGACTGAATGCTGAAACTGTAAGAGAGCTACCCCAATTAAATGGTTTTATTTATACTAGTTTCCATGGACCTTGGTGTCTCTTTACAGCCATAAAAAAGCCCTAAGACAGAAGTTGGTACCAGGGACTTGGGTATTGCTGTAGATAGACCTGACCATGCTTTTGTTTAGAGTAAGATGTACTTTGGTACTTTGGGTTGGGAAAACAGTAGTATGAGTCAAGCACTGCTTAATGCAGTCATACGAGTAGTAGCATGAACAACAATAGTTCTGATAACGAGTTGAAATGTTGGGAGCTGACACAAGAGGTTTCAGAGAAGAATTTTAGAATGTTGCTTAGGAATCATTGCTGTGATGTTTTGGTGAAGGAAGTGACTGCCTTTTGCTCTTGTCCAAAGAGTCTGTCTGGGGCTAAAGTGAAGATTTAATTCTGCTGGCAAAAAGATATCTCAAAATAGCCTAGTATAGACTCTGTCGTGTGGATATTAGTGGTAACTGTAATGAAGATTTATAATTAAAAAGAGCAAGATGACCAGGGTAAATTACAAAAAGTAAATTTTTAGGAGAAAAAGAAGACCAGAAAGTGGAATAAATCTAAATTATGTGTTCAAGGAGTTAAACAGATTAAGAAATGGAATAAAGGGAGTGGTGACTTCAGGGCAAGATCCCACCCAGGTAGATTTCCAACTTTTGAAAAGGAACTAGAGAAAAAAATTAGAGCTTGGTGTGGTGGTGCACACCTTTAATCCTAGCACTGGGAAGGCAGAGGCTGGGAGGTCTCTGAGTTTGAGGAAAGCAGAGTCTACAGAGCAAGTTCAAAGACAGCCAAGCTTAGACAATGAAGGAAAACAGAAAGCTGATGAAGATTTAATTAAACAAGGGTGTCATGTTCCAGCCCCAGCAAGCGGCAGAATGTGGCACCTTTGGCCACATGTTTCTGTCTTTAGAGTTAAGGAAAGAAGAAATGAGCTACAGAAATTGCCTCAGTGCCTAAAGAAAGCCAAAAAGGCCAGGCATGTGTCAAGGATGTCCCTGAATGCAGGCCTAGTAGAGAGGCCATTGCATGAAGCTCTGAATTTAGGCCTGGATTGTCTTGGAAGCCTTGAGATGTTAGAGATGACAGAGTTGGAGACCTGCTGAGAAGAGCTGCTCACAGGGAACCAGCCCAAGAGAAATACGTGTGTCGCAAAAAACAAATATGAACAGAATTGAAGCCCTGAAGAGTGTTTTGACATCAGATGTGGAGATGTAAAGTTTGGAGTTTGTCTAGCTGGTTTTCAGTCTTGCTGTGGTCCAGTATTTCCTTGCTCTGCTCCCTTCCCTGAGTTTTGGAATGGTAAAGTGTATCCTGTTATATTACATGTTGGAAGACTGTGATATGTTGTTTTATTTTGGTTCTTACAGGTGATTGAAGTTAAGAGTTATCATGTATCTCAGAAAAGGCTTTAGAATTTGGACTTTGAAAAAAGTCTGAGACTGTTAGAGTCTACAGGGACTTTTGAAGTTGCATTGAGTGAAATTTTTGTATTATGATACGACTATAAGCCTTTGGGGTCCAGGGAGTGAAATTGTGGTGGTTTAAAAGAAAAGGCCTCCAGAGAGTGTAGCACTATAAGAAGTGAAACCTTGTTGGAGGAAGTGTGTCACTGTGGGTACAGGCTTTGAGGTCTCTTTTCTCAAGTTTCACTCTGTGACACTCAGTCGACTTCTTGTTGCCTCTGAGTCAAGATGTAGTACTCTCAGTTCCAACGCCACAGCATCTTATCTTATGATGTTGGTGTGATATGCTACCATGCTCCCCATCCTGATGATAAGGGACTAAAACTCTGAAAGTGTAAGCAAGCTATCTCAATGAAATGTTTTTATTTATAAGAGTTGCCATGGTCATGATATCTCTTCACAGCAATAGTAGCCCTAACTAAAACTATCACAGAAGAAAAGATGTTTTCAATCTCCTTAAGCAGGAGCTGGGGAAGAGAAGACAACTATTAGAGCAACCTTGGAAGAACAAGTCCTTAAGATTGTTAGTTTCTTTTTCTGGAAGCCTCATGACTGCTTTATGATTGTTTTTTAAAGGATCCATTATCAGCAAGTATATATAAAAACCTCTGTTCTCTAAAAATGCTTCCTTAATCACTGGTCACTGTAACCACCCAGCGCATCTTAGTGCTTATTAGAGCATTCAAGTGACCTACAGAGAACTCAAAAGGTCATAGTCATTATCTGACCAGTGTTAGCACCATTCCCATTCTGAGTTAAAAGTTCCAAGATGATTACTTGACCCCTTCTGCCATTGCCCACTATTCTCTGCATCAGCCCAAGTTTCTATGGCCCTCAACCACACTGAGCCTGTAGACTCACCGTGTACAACCTGCCAAAAAAGGTCGCAGTGCCAAACTCTTGATGATGGAGTCTGAAATGGTTATATTTACTCACTACGCTATTTACTGACCAACTGGCTGTTTTACAAGGCAGCATCTCACACCATTTCCATTGTTTCCGAGGCCTTCGTCGTGTCTACAGCCTCTTATTATAGACTTCACACCACTTACATGCACTTGGAGATGAGAGAGAGGGAACTGAGGAAGGATATCTTAATCTATCATTATTAGATCAGAAATAGATATTCACTTGCTATAGTTTTTCTCATAACAGCTCAAAGAAAATATCAGCAAATGTACAACTTCTATTGGGATCTTTGGCTGTCTCTTGCCTGACAAACACTAGAATAAATTACTATAAACATTAGAGAGAAAGCAAATTCCTAGGTAATACTGCCATCTCTACTGACATCACTGGTACCTAGTATAGAGAGACGCTTGAAAGTACATTTCGTGAATGTGAAGAGTTTACATCAAACAGCAATGTAAAATTGTAGGCAGAGGCTGCTCATTCATTTCCCTGCTGCTCAGACCCAAAATAAACACACAGAAACTAAATTACAACGCTGTTTGGCCTCTTAGTTTTGGCTTCTTATTAATTAACTCTTACACCTTAAATTAACCCATTCCTATTATTTTATATTTTACCACGAGGCTCATGGTTTACTGGTAAGTTTCTCTGGTGTCTGTCTCCTTCAGCTGGCTACTTGGCATCTGTCTGACTCCGCCTATTCTCTCTATATATCAGATTTTCCCACCTGGCTATATTGTGCCCTGCTATAAGCCCAAAGAAGATTCTTTATTAACCAGTGGTCATAAAATATATTCACAGCATACACAGTGAAATCCCATATCATAAAATGAGCCCCATCTTTGTATTCCAGTAGAAAAATGTCTAATGTCTCACTTACTAAACTAACAAATTATTCTGTTTTCAGATAAATATTATAGTTTAAATAAAAATGTAGATAAAAATGAATTAGTTAAAATTGTGAGCAAATTAACTTTACTTCTGTTGAGGCCTACTGGTCAGTACAATTCTATTGGCTCTATGGTAGTGGATTATGGACCTCTTGGCTTCAGGACATTGCTGAATTCTCCTGTGACTGCGATACAAGGCCAGTGTGGCTCACACTGCACTTGCATGCATGATTGTGAAGTCTCCCATAATTATGGCTTATCTGAGCAAACTTCAAGATGTTTCATAATGGGAAAAGTATTTGCTGGAGAAAGTTCTCATAAAAACATGATTTGCAAAAATGTTGGTCGCACAGTTATTTCTCAGTGCATGGCCCAATGTTTCATAAATAACAATGTTGAATATCTGGAAACTGATCAAGTGAGAATATGGTATCCAATCTTTTCTTTTTTTTTAACATAGTCTGGGAAGACCAGCATCTTGGTTTACCACATTCCGTTAGCCACATGCATTTCTAGGCTGTCATAGAGGTTTTTCATCCTTACAACTCAGTAAGCTCTGAACTGACTGAGATTACATTTTAGTTATTTTTTGGAAAAATATTTATGATACATTTTCATGAAAGATCTTGGAAAGCACAACATGAAGGAAAAAATAACTACCAGCAATGCTACTAAAAACATGTTTGTGTTTCAACACTGACACCTGTGGCTAGAGAGATGGCTCAGCGGTTAAGTGTGCTTGTTTTTCTTGAAGAGGACCTGGGTTCAGTTCCCAGCATCACACAGTAGCTCCCAGTCACCTGTTACTCCAGTTCCAGGTGACTAGACGTCCTCTTTTGGCCTCTAGGGGCTCCTGAATGCACATAAAAACATGCAAGCCCATATATACACATAAAAAAATTGATGCGTTCATTTAATGTTTCTTAAACATTATCACACATCGAAATCATCTGGAAATAAATGGACATTTGGGTTCAGAAAGGCTAAAGTATAATATGAAAATCATTATTGTGATCAGCCCTGTAAGTGTTGCTTAGACTGATAGAACATTGAATGCATCTTAAGCAGTATGGTATATATTTATATCTGCTTCGGAAAAGTTATTAGCATGCATATAAATTATTCCAAATTTTTTATAATTTTCACATGAGTGGAATTCTTTTTATTTTTTAAAATTTATCTTATTTTTATTTTATGTCTCTGAGTGTTTTGTCTGAATGTATGTAAGTACATCATGTGTGTGCAGTGCCCACAGAATATAACATATGGTGTCTGATCCCCTAGAACAGGGGTTGCCAAAGGCTGTGAACCAGCAGGAAGCCATCTCTCCAGCCCCTCTTTTCTTTCTTAATTACCCTGAAGTGATAAATCAGTGCATAGTTTGATGTTCATGATAATATTTCTGTAGCCAGAAAAAAAAAACACCCTTTTGGATTTAAGAAAGTAAATTGACAAGTTTAATCATGAACTTGGAACAAAATTAAAGACCATTGAAGTTGCTCCTGGATTTTTACCAATGGGAATTGACTGAGCATAACATTGTTGATAATGGGACATTTAAAATAGAGAAGTGTTTTAGAATATCTACACAAGTACAAATGGAATCCTCCTTGAAGACCAAAAATCTGATGACTGAAATTTGTATCAATAACAAATCCATGGCAAATCAAGAAGTCTGGGCTGGAGGAAGACATGCAGAAGGCTGTACCTTTAGCTCCTTTCAGTGCATTTTATCTGTGAGGGCAAATCTGTTAAAGTGTTTGGTAATCCAGTTAGTACAGCAGGTTAATTCAATATTTATCCAAAGCCCAAGATGCTGTAACAGAATTCACTAACACCATTACTCTTCGACCTCATGTACAGATTCTTTGATAAAATTTGTTTGCTCACAGTGAGGCAGGTGGTGGTGGTATAGGTCACCCAGAAATGTTAACCATTGTTTTGTTTTGTTTGAGACGGGTGTCTCTGTTTATTCCTGGAGGTCCTAGAACTTGTTGTGTAGCCCACATAGACACTGAACTCAGAGTGATGACGATATTAAAAGCATACACCACTATGGCCTACAGAAATAAACATTTATGAGCACTAAAACTAAACCTAATTTTTTTCTGATAAGATTATACTTGAACTGATATGATTTTTCTATGTGTGCATGAGGAAAGTATCTAAAGGTAATTTTACCACTTGGGCAGCTATATTCATTTGTAACTTTTGCACAAAGAATGAATTGTTGTATCAGTTGGAGTTGTACACCCATTTCAGTACCAATTAAAGAAGCAGAAACGTGCGAATGTATTGTTGTGCTTAATGAGGTCTGTTGGGTTTCTACTGTGTGTCTGATAATGTGCTGGGTAAACAAAGACTGAAAAATGTACTCTCTCCCTAAAGTCTATCAGGGAGAGAAGAGATACAATAGATGACAGCTACAGTGTCATAAGCATGGTGATGTCATGAGTATGCAAGAGGAGGTGTGATCCTTGAGAGGAATTAAGGAAGATGTCAAGATAGCGTGACAACTGAGACATAACAGGTGGATGGCGGCTGCAGCCTTGCTGCTCAACAGGCACTGTGGTGTGAACTGCAGGAAATGCACATGATGCCAAAGCAAAGCATTGGCCGAAAGGTGGAGAGCATGGTATCTGATGAGAAGAAATTCCACTTTGAATGTATTGGTAATCTGTTTTGGAAAACAGGACTTCCCCGACCGCGTGAAGGCATATATAACTGCGCATGCTTCAGTGCAGACATAGCCAAGGGATATGTGGAGACCATGCAAATAGATGGTAAAGAGGGCAAAGCACTGTGGATTCAGCAGGAGGGTGATAGCCAAACATTAGTAGAACCTTCCATGAGGGCAAAGGTGGCTGGCGTGGGAGCAGGGAACGCCTTCCACACGATGTTCCAGGCATAAGAAACAGAAAATCCAAATCAAACCTTCTTAAGCCATGAAGGAAATGTGTTACCCAGATTTAAATGTTGCCAAGGTAGGTTGGGCACCGTAGTCTTCAGTTTAAATGTCTTACTTGGTTCCATTCTTTGTAATGTCTACAGCCCCATCCTCTTCTGTCTCCGACAGTTTATTTGTTCTGTTTTGTTTTCTGGCTGGTTTGTTGTCTTTTGTTTTTACAAGCTATCTTTACTCAAAGCAGTAGAAAAGGCTGCAGAATTTCATGAAGTAAAAATTCATAATTACACATTGCAGGCACAATACCTGAGATTTGTTCTAAACTGGAGCCAGTTAGTCATTGCTTTAGGGTGTAAACTTGTTCAGAGGCATACATATTAACTCAACCTTCTCTGGGGCAGTCAGCCTCAGAGACAGTGTCAATGGGGGGGGGTCCAAGAAGAAGGAAGAGGACCTGTCCTTCTTTACTGAACTATGGGTGGAACTTCTCATTCATATGGCTTGTGAATACTTATTCTGACTGTGTACAGTGAGTGTATGTGTGTGTGTGTGTGTGTCTGTGTGTCTGTGTGTGTCAGAGTACAAGCTTTATGAGGGCAGGGATACGTCTCACCTTTGTGCTTTTTTCCGCCAAATCAAATGGAAGCCTACAGGAGACAGTGAATCATTGCTGTTTGACAGACAAATACCCAGGGAAACTTCAACATGATCATGGTAGACACATGAAAAGGGCAGGCTGAGGTGTTACTCACTTGGTGCTTGACTTGAAAATGACTTCTCCGTGGACATCATTTTTCAAAGCATGTTCCCAGAGATACCAGTCTCACACGAGAATTGCTGCAGAGTTTGGGAAAGACAGTTTTACAACCTGTGGGCATACCTTGGGGAAATTGAGAGATGTTGAAGGCATGCATGCCTAAGGAGGCCCCAACATATCTGATATGCCCCGACTTCTCATGCTAGGAGGAGTGGCAATTAGTGCTTTGCAGGAATGATGCTTTGTTTCTGTAAGGAAATGGTAATGTGAGAGAGCCGAGAACATTCCTCTCCCTGTAAAGTTTCCCAGCAAATGAAACTGCTCTTCTTTCTCCTTCATATCATACACAGTGATTACAGGAGGCTTCTGGCTTCTGTCAGCAGCTAGCAATAACAAGAGAGGGAGCCTGGTCCCAGGATTTCATCTTTCCATCTTTCTAGAAGTAACAGGAAGATGCAATTCTGGGCCCATCCCTAGCATTTCCTCTAGCCTGCAGCATATGTACAGGAATAAGGGACTGAGTGAATGAATTCAAAACCAGTACTACATTGTTGAGGCCAGTGTGTTGTCCTCTCTGAAAACTTAGGCAGGACAGAAAAGGTCATCCTTGGACAAAAAAAATGACTCTGGTTTTATGTGTGTAGCTCTAAGAAAAATTTCTTTTTAGGAATGCCAAAAGTAATTCTTTTTATTAAAAAAAGGAAGTCAGTTTGTGGGGAAGGGAGTTGAGACAATGTTTCTCTGTAGCTTTGGAGCCTGTCCTGGAAATCGCTCGGTAGACCAAGCTAGCCTCACACTCACAGAGATCCACCTGCCTCTGCCTCAAGAGTGCTGGAATTAAAGGTGTGTGCCACCACCACCCAGTGAAAAGGAAGCCATTTTTAATTGTTTATTTGATTCTTTCTGAAGTATTGAACGGAGAGTTGAGCTTTCATCATGGACATCTGTGAAGTACGGATGCAAGCAGGAATAAGCGTGTGAAACTGTCTTCCAGCTCATCAGTCATGAGCAGCCCTTCTCCGTTTTCACCCACCTCTTCCACCACTGTGTTGTTTCCTAGGTTACTTTAGCCCAACCTACAGACACTATGCCATTTTAACTCTGGATTCTTTGCTATGTATCTCAAATAAAGCACTCAAATAACAGGATATGTACTATACCAAGTTTTGGCAGAGTCCATACAAAATTAAGCAGACCAGGTATTTCAAACTTCTATTTTTGAATGTTACTTTTTGCCCTTGACTATTTATTTGTTGGTGGAAAAGAAATGAGAGTTCAGAAATCATCATTTCTAAATAATAAATATATTGTATAATTATATGCTCATAGAATTTGTCATTCCTATGGCTGGAGGGCTCCAAACCTCATTGTCTGATTCCCAGGTGTAATAATCCCAAACTTCATGTTTTGAGAACCATAGTGTCCTACAATGATATGTTTTTAAAAAACCCAACTCTTGTCTCTAGATGTCTGCTTTTTTAATTTTTATTATTAGTTAAATATACCTTTAATTGAAAAACAAAAGATAAAAGATTAATAGAGTGCCATGTAACCTCACAAACCCAGTGCCTGTGTGTGTTTCAGTATTGCACATGTCACAACTGCAAAGAAACGCAATAAAATAAAGCCAGAGAGTTTTCAGAAGCAGGATGAGACCCTCACAAAGGGAGCATCACTAGCCACTCCTGCTTCGAAAAAAACTACATGACTCACTTCGCTGGCAAAGATGAGGGCTTCTGAGCCCTTATTTCAAAGCAGTGAGAAAGGAAGGATGAACTGTAAGGAGGATTGGGACCACAATCTTTCAATTGCAGAAATTCCAATTGATTAGTTGTTAGAACAATTCCCCTACCTTCAGCACACCAACTCAATTTGTCTGTTGATACATTCTTTGCAATTTGTGAAGGCCTTTTGTTCATCCAAAAATGCTAAACACCAACCATTAGTTCAGTTCTGATTTGTAGGTTGGAATTGTCTTCTGTACATTGTATAACTTTACAACCCAGTTAGCCAAAGCCCTACCTGCAGCCAAGGGACATGACAGAAATCCTCAAGTGAATGTGAAAATGACATGTGAATCTAGCGATGCCATTGTCTTCCTGGTTTGCTATGGCCATGTTCCTTCCTCATGCTATCAACTTGGGAGAGCCCTCCTCTCTGACTTTTTCTGTCAGAAGTAAGGGAGATCTCTTCCCTTTCCATACAAACAACTTAGGCAGCCATTCAACATGGCCAGTTTGGAAGGAAAAGCTGTACACCTACAATCTCTCTTCTTAGAACCTGCATGAGTAATTTTGAGTTAAATTCCACCCACTGAAAGCACAAAGAGGGGCAACACTGTCATTTTTTGGGGTGTCATGAAGTAGGTGCTCTTTTCCAGTGTTGATTCTGATAAAGCAACCTTAGTGTGGTGAACCCCTGAATAACTAGAATTTAACCAGCTGGTGGAAGAACCACGGTATCAATACGCCATAAAATGAAGGTCAGTGAGACTTTCAATTACTGACTAAATGGACAAAAAGATTCTTTCTCTGGGCAGGGAGCCTCATCTTTCAGTACATCTCCCAGGAAAATGATGGTGTCGCTTATCTAAATCATCTTGTTTCACCATCATTCTTCACACTAAAAGGAACACAGGTGAGATGTAGCACCAGTATTTGAAAGCGGCAGTAATCAGTAACAACACCTTCCTTGACAGATTGGTGTGGGCAGAGAAGCAGCCCTCTTTCCTAAAGGACAAGTCAACCAATCATATTAAGCCTATGAGTCATGTGCCACAAGATTTAAATTCATCTCTGTTAAGAGGCATTTCTCAGCCCCTGTGACTGTCCAATGACCTCTCGCTATGCACATGAGAACTTCTTGCCTCTCTGTCCTTTGTTTAGCCACAGACATGGGTCGTGAAATCTACAGCCTTTGAAAGGAAGGACTGAGTGACAGATCGGACAGTTGAAGCTGACAGTCTAGATGTGTACTTTGTCAAAGGGAAAGAAAAATCAAGGTCTAGAGGCATTTATTGAAGGCAAAGTAGACACAGTGGATAGTAACACTTAGTGGCAAGCAACTGACTGTATAATGCCCATAAACTCACTTTTTGAGCATAAGTTGACAGGACTGGGGAGATGCCTTAGGTAGAGGATTTTCTGCTCGTCCCAAAACCCCAGGTTTGCTTCCCAGCACCCAGGTAAAATGGTTCACATCCATAACTCCAGCTAGAGGAGATCCGATGCCCTCTTCTGGCATCCCTGTCATTCCCAAGGGACTGAAAAATACACATAAATAAAAATAAATCTTGAAAGAAGACAGAAGTTATAGGTTCAAAACTAAAGAAAAACTGTCAACGTGAAAAGTGACAGATCATTACCTGTTAATAAACCTAAGGGTGGGTTCCTACTGAAGTAGATACGACACCAACACTCTGGCTCCGGAAAAGATTAACCAAAAGAACACTTCCTAACAATGTGGATAGCCCAGTCTCAACTTTAGTTTAGTCTCAACAGACTGAGACATAGCAACAAAAAAGAAAACTGTGCCTCTGAGAGCTAAGATAACTGTAGCTATGTGTCCTCTATCTCAGGAACACCACCAAGAAAACAAGCGAAAGAAAGCCCTGGTACATCCAAAACAGAGAATGTCCAAATTCTTAAGGGATAATCTCACTTCTCTGTTCACTCTTGTGGCATACACTGCTAAAAGATACTATTTCAGCCTCTTTTGCTTGTTAAGAGAACTCTGTATTTCTTTTCCTGGCTTTCATGGATATAATAGCGGGGGGGCAAGCCCCCTAAAACCTTCCCAGCTGTATCTGCATCAGAGGGTTCTGAAAAGATGCCTGGGCCCTCTGGGCAGAGCTCTGAGAAACAATGCACAAGGCGCAGGACCAGCCACTGCAGCTTCTTCGTCCTTCGGTCCTTCCTGCCATCATTCATGCAGGATGCTTCTTCCCACATGCTCATGGGCCGGTGACCATGAAGCAAGACCACATATTAATAAAAATGGCAAAGCTGAGAGCAGAAGGAAATGACTCCTCAGCACTGCTGTAGAGTCCTGGAGATAGTCACGCATCACCTGACACCAGACACTTTTAAGGAGAGTGTGTTTCTTCTGGCTTCCTGTTTGAGAAGATCATCCCATACTGGTTGGGCAAACAGGGCAACAGATAGGGAAGGCAAAGCAGGAGCAGCTGTGCCTCAATCACTGTTCTACTGCTGTGAAGAGACATCATGACCAAGACAACTTATAAAAGAAAGTGTTTAACTGGGGGCTGGCTTAACGTTTTGGAGGCTGAGTCCATGACATTCACGGCAATGAGCACGACAATAGGCAGGGAGGCCTTGTGCTGGAGAACGTACATGTGCGACATGGTAACGATGAGAGAGAGAGAGAGAGAGAGAGAGAGAGAGAGAGAGAGAGAGAGAGAG
>LOJH01012261.1:0-25747 GCA_001685095.1 Ellobius talpinus
ATGAATACAATTTGTGTGTTGTTATTTTGGGGTATAGGCTAGCCGTGCGGGAGCTGGCCGGATGAAAAGCAGGCCTGTTCCCCTTTCACTACACAGCCACTAAAGAGTTTTACTCACCATTTTGGTTTCTGATATTGTAAGAACCTACATAACTCCTTGCTCATTTCTTTCAAGGAACATTTATTGAGTACAAATTCTGTCAGGAATATAAATAAGGCACATGGGCCTGAAGTCTGCTGACTGATTCCGCAGATGGGCCACCCAATGCTCTGTGTTTGGTGTTCTATACTGTTCTGGTAGGGTTTCAGGAGTACTTTGAGTCTTAGCTAACTATAATCCAGATAACTTCAATTTCTTCCTTCTTTTGAATAACTGTCCCTGAACACTCATGATATAAAACTTAGAACAATCATTATGTTAAAAAAAAGATTACTATTTATTTGTGTGTGTCCATGGATGTATTGCACCAGATGCATGCAGGTGCCTCGGGAGTCTAGAAGAGGGTGGAGCTGGAGTTGTAATTAGATGCCTTGTGTAGGGGGGGTGCTAGGAACTGAACTTAGGTCTTCTGCGAGAGCAGCTGGAGCTCTGAACCACTGAGCCATCTCTCCAGCCCAGCATTTACTGTATCGGGAACATACCTCCAGAAGCCTATTTTTCAATATACCACTAATGTTTTCTCTATCACCTTTGGTATAAACCACCAACAGGATGGCATAAAAGAAAGCACACTGAAGGTGGCTGTCATCTATGTCTCAACACCTAACACACCCCAGCCTTACTGCACTGTTATCTAAGTCACAGTCCGGGCAACCTCACAAACACGCTTGACATTTTAAATGCTTTGCTTGGGGGCCAACTTGTTCGTGGCTGTCTCTAATTTGAAGCAATTTCCCCTTTCCCAGCTTTAAAGAACTAGCTATCTTAGCCATGACCACAAGGTAGCGAAGACCTGGAACAGCTGTCAGGGCACTGCAACAGAACAGAACCCACCAACAGGGAGTGTCTCTATTTAGGAAATCTTGAGGAGAATGAAATTCAAGGTTAGCTTTAGTTGAGATCAGTGTTTACAAACCAGAGTCATATCCCCCAAAGTCCACCTGGGACCTCCCCAGCCATGCTAGTCTACAGGGTCTCTGCTTTCTGACAAAACAAGATGAGGACCACTGCTTAAATGACAAGCCCAATTGATCTCGCCCCACCTCTTCTTAAAATACGATTCTCATTTCCACAATGTGATAGTAACTCCTTCCTGCAGCCTCTGCCCCAAAGCCTTAGGTGTGTCCTTGTGATGGGAAAGCATAGTCTTCCGACCTCAGTGCAATGGCGGATGATGAGGGAGACCCGCATCACCCTTCATGGCTGTGTTTGGTTTTATTTTATGGGGAGGACCTGCATGTATGACAACTGTGCACATTCTGCATATAGTGCCTGTTGAGGTCCGAAGAGGGGACGGGGTTCCCCAAGCACTGGAGCAACGGACCGTTCTGAGCCATGATATAGGCGTTAGGAACTGAACCCAAGTCCTCTGGAAAAGCAGCCAGCGCTCTGAAGCACTGAACCATCTCTCCCACCTCTGGTTTTCACTTGTTTTGTTTTTAGTAGAGACACATGCCATCACTTAACAACTTCAGCTTCAAGCTACCAACCCTTTGATGGCATCATACTAAAACATTTCATGCCAATGTTAAGTAATAAAGCAGAGCATTTTAATAATGTGAAATGAATATGGAATAATTCTCTTTTTTTTGAGATAGGGTCTTACTCTTGGTAGGCTAGGTTTCATTCAAACTCAAGGTGATTCTCCTGATTCAACTACCCAAGTGCTGGGATTAGAGGAATAAGACACCATCCTGGACTAACGTGGACTATTTTTTGGATAGTAAGTGATGGGTATTTCTAGAAGCTACATATTGGTTGATTCATTTACTAGCTTGTTGATTTATTAAAAATTGGTATGACCATTGACAGAACACAAACCAGCCATTGTCCTCTGGATTCAACCTTGAACTACCATTGAACTTGACTCCACTTAATCTATTCACATCAGCAGTTCAAATATAAAGCTACAATCATATCACCTCATTACCAGTTCCCTCCGGCCACTCACACTCCTCCACTTAAATTCAGAGAAAATTCAATGGAGCCCAAACCTTATACCTGACCTCAAGCGTATCTAGTTAGACAGCAAACTTCATAAATCTCTTTATATCAGCAATAAGAGACAAAGAAACAAACTGGACTTTTCAATACATATTTCCCCTTTGACAAAGTACCCTCAAGAGGCCAACAGGTTCTCTCGCTCATCCCGGAAAATGACATAAACATTGCCCACCATGACCCATCATTTTGCCTGCAGTAGGAAAACACCTACCAAGTTCTTTCTCTCACTAGTGAACACTTCAGGACTGCAGCTCTGTGCATGGTTAGTTGACAATGGCTTCCCCTCATTCTGGGATACCTAGTAGGAAACACCCAGATTTGAAGTAGTTTGATTGTTCCTCTTGGTGCTTTGAGTATCTTGATTGTGGTGACTTTGCTTTTGCCCTCTTTGCTCTGCATAAATGTGTGGTTTTTAAACAATAGTTTAGCTTATATATTTGGTAGTCCTGGAGTTACTATCCTCCTGTCACGGTGTGGGTTCCGACAAATAGAACTCAGGTTGTCAGAATTGGAACCAAGTACCTTTAACCTTTACCCACTGAGCCATCTCACCAAACCCCGGTGTATGTGCTTTCAACATAGCAAAATATACAATGCCTGAATTTACCATGGTAACCTTCTTTAAGTTTTTCACTTGACAGTATTAAATATAATCGTGAGGTTGAATGTTCAAAATCAACATCCTACTGCAGAAGTTTTTCTTTTTCCCTGGCCAAAATTCTGTATCCATTAGATAACAACTCTCATTTCCCCACCTGTCCTGCCCTGTGTAACTGCTTTCCTAGTTAACTCCCCACAAATTCCATTTCTATAGGTATGAGCCATAAAGAGTATACATAAAATGTATATATTCTTTATAGTGTCTGGCTTGACTTAGTTAAATGGCTCTTTTTAAAATCTTTGCATGTGTGTAAATGTGTGTGTGTGCATGCATGTGTGCATTTTTGCATTAACATGCCACAGCATGTGTTGTGTGGGTATTAGAGGACAATTTGGGGTGTCAGCCCTCATCTTTCTGTCTTCCTAGTTTGAGACAAGATCTCTTGTTCGCAACTGCATAATCCTGGGTAGCTGTCCCATGACCTTCTGGGAACCCTCCTGTTTCCACCCCCATCTTCCCTTAGGAGCACTGGGATTACATACACACTCCTGTCCCTGCTAGCTGGATGTCTTCAAGGTTCATTCATATTGTAACTGTAATCACACTTCCTTTGCCATGAGATCAACTCTCTCCAACAGTTGAGAACCACACATCACTCCTTCAACTGAATTGATTTGAATTGATTTGCCTATCTTAGAATGAAGTAAAGCCATCATGTAGCTAGCTGCATTCATGAACTTCATCTCCTCTAACAGGACAGACAACCACATTTAAAACATGTGGTGACCACCGGGTCCAGGTTTCTACTTTGCAGGACTTTACTAGACTTTCCATGCTCCATGTCTTTGAACATCACCTGAATTAACAACATAAAACAGCATGAACTGTCCCCTATGTATAACCCACCCACCTACCCACCTTTCTAACAGAAGCATAACTCAAGATTCTCTTGGGATGCGGCAAACACATTTAGCTTACCAATTCAACGAATATCCTTCATTTCACTTCTTTTCTAGTCCGTCAGTTTTGCCAACTGCAGCACCTTTGGATACTCATTCAGTGTATGCTTGGGAGTAGAAATCGGTTTTAAGCTCAGCTGGGAGATGCCTTTGTTTTGTCTCCATTAGTACTTCATTATGACTTGTAACATATATAACATATGGGACCCTGATGAAACCAGGATTTGATGCTGGAGATTCTGTAACTATTTTGAGATGATGAGGCTAAAGTCATTGTACTTTGAGTATCTGAAACTATTATGTAGAGGTTCACCCCTGGAGTGTTGATGTCTGCCTCCTTCTATAGGCACCTTCAAGTGTTCGAGCTCCTTATAGATTTAATTTTACTTGTGGTTAAGAGCACATATTTCTCAATCTTAATTTTTGGCTTTTATGGATGAGGAAAGGGGTTACCACAAGGCTGAAAGGAGAGAAAAAGGTGTCATATAGCCAGGAGCTCTGCCTACCACTTGGAGTACAGAAACAGAAATGCCTGAAATCTATAAAGCAGTGTTCACCATGACCAACACTCTGAACAAGAGTTTCTTGGATGTTCAATAGATTACTGAAAAAGACCCACCAGATTCCAGCTCTTCAAATCCACGTCTAGAGAATAGAACTCAGATTCTCCCCTTCCTAAGTGAGAGTCCTCTGTGTCAACACACCAGCTGCTGGCAGCCACAGTTCCAGGCTGCATTAAGCTATGTCAGTGTTGGTTTGGACATGTCACAAGGGACATTCTTGAAAGACGGGATCTTCTGAGCACCAAGAACACTAGATTTTGCTTCCAGCCCATATCTGCAGAGTTCCCAGAGGCCTCTTTCACAAGCAATTGGGACAGGCAGCAGCCATATGTTCTGTTTGAAACTCTGCCAGTGGTAAGAACATACAAAGACTTTTCATCTCTTATCCAGAAAAAAAATCAAATCATAAAAATAATTCTGACTTTTTGCCAACACAGTATCTGGTTATTAGCAGCTAAAAGACTATTTTATTCACTTGATGGTTGGCACATGTTTCTAGAAAATGCACTAGATGACATACTGGTCAGGGAGCTCTTCAGGAAGAGCATTCGAGAGAGGAATCCATTTCATTCATTCCTTGAGCTCCTCCACCCATACTGTATTCCACACAGAAAGATCTAGAAAGACCATCCTGGAGCAGAAGAGGCAAACTGTCCATAAAGTACCATTAGAGGATGCTGCTGCTGAAGAAAATAGCAACATCAATAGTGTATTAGGCAGCAGGCTACTCTCACCAGTGCTTTCTGAACTGGCAATATCGTTCCCCTCACCAGCAGGATGAGGAGCCTGTGGTGTGCCATGTGGTTTATGATGTTAACCCAGCTAAGAAGCAAGGAAGAAAGAAACGGGTCCGCTCGGGTCTAGATATTTTACAGCCATGAACAGCATTGAGGGCATCTCTGCTGCGATTCTGCAAAGGCCACGAGAAGATTGAAATGCAGGATGTTGCACAGTCCCCATCACAGCTAGAACATGGAGTCCTGATGCAAACATTGCTTATGCCCTATCCTGTCATTCAGCCTACGGCAAGAGCTGTGGTTATGGTCCACCTACTTGAAGCTCTTTGTGGATAACAATGTGCGGCTTGAAAGACAGAGCCAAAGAGGGGTGACGAAGTGGAGGAAGAAGACAACAAGGAGAGATGGGAGAAAAAACAGAACCTTTGGGGACGTGGTTCTTTTGCACATTCTCTTATCGTGAGAGGTCAGTTTCATTCCCTCTTTCCCAACTAGTCAAGAACAGACTTTGCATTGCACATGGCAAGGAGATACACATGAGCAAAAATTGGGGAGATATTTAAGATCAAAGCCAACTTGAGAGGGTACAATCCAAGATTAAAGACTGATTAATTGGTATTTTGAAAGATTTATTTTGATATATATATATATATAATCTGAATCTCTCTCTGTGTATTTGTGTTTGTGTGTGTGTGTGTGTGTGTGTGTATGCCATGTGTGTAGGTGACCACAGAGTCCAGAAGAGCACATGGGATCCTTTGAAACTGAAGTTACCAACAGTTGTTTGAGTCAGCGTGTGGATGCTGGGAACTGAACCTAGGTCCCACAGAGCCATCTCTCCAGCACAAAGACCGGTTTATTCTAATCTACATGAAGAACCTAGGGATCTTAAGAAATATAATATAACCAAACCAGCTTCAGCAAGTAAATTTACTCAACTGTGGACCTCAATAAACGCTTTATTAAACATACCATTCTGTGGGGGTATTCATCTACAACACATGACCTCACAAGCTACCAAGCCAAAGAAGCAATGGAGCATATAAGCATGAATTTCTAGTGTCAGCTGGCTGATACATCTGAGCTTCTCCTTTATGAAATTACTTGAAGAGCTTATTGAATTTGTGTTTCTAACACATATGGGACACAGGCATTTGGAAACGAATGATGTACAATTCCATTATTAAACATTCAGCAGGATTCAAAGACAACTGCATCTCATTAATAATAAATAATAAAAAATGAAGACACAGTAAGATATTAACATATCAAACACCTCTCTATTGCTATTTTTATGCACAAAACATCTTAGTTCCCAGGAGCCTAAGTGCCTGCCTGATTGTAAGTTAGGTATTTACTAAAGAAAACAAATTCTTTCAGATGAGGCAAATAAAACAAATCCATCAGATACTGAGCCCCATTTAAAAAAATACTTTGTATAGAAATAATGCCGAACACAGAAAAATTACAAGAATAGTGGGAACATATATGGGGTAACCTCATGACCTTTCCTCAGATTCACCTGTTACATCTTAATTTATTTGCTTTAAAACTCCCTGCTCTATATAGATATATCTCAACCTATTTGTCTGTCTGACTAGAAGGTTGTTTCTCTCTGAACTACCTAAGCAATGGGTAGAGCATGCCCTTGTGTGTCCTAAAGCTTCAATGTACATTCTATAAGACGTCCTCTAAGGAAATCATAGTATGGCGACATCGGCAAATCTAACACTGAGAGAATCATCTGGAGTCAGTAAACCAACACACAAAGATATTCTGCTGTGCATTCAAGGCATCATATCCACAGGGTCAGAATATCTACCTGTCCTGGCTAGTGATATTGATCACCTATAATGATATTTTATTTATGTTCTAATAATTAAAGTTTGCCTGAAGATCAGAAGGTAAAACTAAGCCACTAGAGAAGAGGCGGTGGTGTCACACACACCTTTATTCCCAGGACTTGGGAGACACAGGCAGATGGATCTCTGTGAGTTCAAGGCCACCCTGGGCTACACAAGATCAGTGCAGAAACAGATACAGGTGGTAGTGGCTCACACTTTTAATCCCAGCACTAAAAAGGAATATAAAATGGGAGGAGACAGAAGCTCAGGGATCAGTATGCCCCCCAGACTTGGTAGAGGTAAGATTTCTCTAGCAGCTTGGCTGCTTTGCTCTTTTGATCTTCAGATTGAACCCCAATAACTGTTTCTGGGTTTTTATTATCAGGCTACAATCAACCGATAAAAGCACTGACTAATTCTTCCACTGTGCAGACACTGGCTTTTAGCTTACAGCTCACAAGCAATGTGCAGGAAGGCACTAGGAGGCCTTGCAAAGACATTCTCCCTAATCAAAATGTCTCTTCCTCAATTTGTAATCAGTTGATGTCTCTTGACTTGGACTTCAATATGATGATGCTTCATGGTTAGTTCAGAATGAGTCTGCTAGAGGAGCACCACATTCAATGCCACCAGAGAACACCTTACTGCTCAGCAGCAATTGGACCATAAGCAGGTCCCTGGCCTTCTCAGAATCTAACTTTGACTGTGCAAACAATGGTATTTTTGTTTGGGGCTTTTTCAGAAGGTCAAAATGACTTGAAAACAATGATTTCTTGTTCATATTTTTGGAGGTAGGATATTTTATAAAAATACTAGTAATTGTTAAACAATAAATTCAAGAGTTTCTACTGCTACACAGTAATGCAAATGTTATTTTATTCTCCAATTTTAAGAGCACTGTGACATTCCTGAGCATATATTTTCCAGATAAGAAAGCTGTGAGCTAGGAAGAACTTCCTGCACTAGACAGATGAAATTTGTCTCAGTAGTTCTGAAGTCTGCTGGTCCTGTATTTTTCTAGCCCCCTAATTACTTTTCTGTTGCCACGGCAAGGTGACTTATACAATAATGAAGTATTTATTTGGACTTATGGTTTTAGAGGGTGAGGGTCTATGATGGCAGAGTAGATGCACAGAAGTAGGCAATGCTGGGAGTTCAAACCTTGATTGCAAAAACAGGAAGCAGAGAGAGGGAGGAGGGAGCACTGTGGGTGGTGGGAGTTTTTGAAGTCTCAAAGCCCATCCTTGTGACACACCTCTTCCAACAAGGCCACACCTCCTAATTCTTCCCAAACTGTTCTACCAACTGGAGACAAAGAATTCAAACATATGAGCTTATGCGGGTCATTCTTATTCAAATTACCACCCTTACCACATATTTATTTCTAGTTTGTGTGTATGTGCATCTATACGTGGTATATGTTTGGATGTATAGGGGTGAGTTTGCATTCTTGTATGCATACAAAGGCCAGAAGGGAGCATCTGGTGTCCTCTGTCATTCTCCACTTCTTCTTTTGAGGCAGTGTCTCTCCGTGCACCTAACATCCTGTTTCTCTGACTGGCTAGAAGCCAGCAATCCTAGCAGTCTTCCCATTCCCACCTGCCTTGGAGCTGACACAGATATGTGTGGACACACAGCTTGTGTTCTGGTGCTAGGATGTGAACTCATCCTCATGAATATCCAACAAGTGCTCTTAACTCTCCTAGCATTGAGCCATCTCTCCAGCCCCCTACCTCTCTTGTATGCATACATATGACACACATATTCAAATATTCATCTACCTCTTGATTGTCAGCATACATGCTAATAAATAATTTCAGAGGGAGAGGTAGCCAGTCTCAAGGACTGGTCGATTACTAAGACAAACCTGTGGTAGAAAACAGGCAGCAAAGAGGAATCACAGCCAACAATAACCAATGCTTTCATGCCCAAGTTAGAAACCAATAGAGACGTAAGAAATGTCATGCATTATTCTATACAGATTGGGTTTCAACACAATGGACAATAAGAACAACATTGGGAGACTGGGAAGTGGGGGTGGTGGGGCAGGTGGGAAGGGAAGTTTACAAATTAAGGTGCGGTGGTGAGGTAGAATTAATTTAAAGGACAGTATTCAAAAGATTAAAGCCCATGTAACTATTTTGGAAACAATGTCTCACATAAGAAACCTCAGCAAGACATATGAGAGGCAGGGGTCCCACCATGGCTGTTGTAGGATGGTGTGGGGAATTGGGAGATGCCATCAGAGAAGTGAGAGAAGTCGATCTCAGGGCTTGAAGAGTCTTGTTACAGGACTTGAGGCTCAGCAGTCATGTGGCCTGGCTTACATTTTAACCTCAGCAAGGTAGATGTTTTCATTCCATGCAACAAGGAAGGTTTGGCTAAATAGGGCACTGTTAAATGGGTATCTTGGTAAGTCATTCATCTATTGGTTGTTCTTAGTGTCCCTTTCTTCTAATTAATTGAATGTGTATATCATTTGACATCTGTACATCCTAAATCACTCTGACTTCTTTAATCCAATTTTCTTGGGTCTAGAGAGGTGGCTTAACCATTAAGAGCACTTGCTGCTCTTTCAGAGAACCCAGATCCAGGCCCTAGCACCCACAACAGGTGGCTCACAACTAGCTATCAGTAAAACTCCAGGGGATCTAATGCCCTCTACTGGCTTCTGTGGATACCTGAAAACACATGTGCACATATGCACACACACACACACATACACACACACACAGAGAGATAACAAAAGGCAGAAAGACTCATATACATCTCTGTAAGTAATAAAGGTAAGATGTAAAATTCAAAACTCTTGTCTGCTTATGGAAAATAACTTCAAAGACTCATTTCTCTACTTTATTTATTGTACTGTAACTATTCACATATTGATATGCTATCATGGACCATATGTTCTATTATAGGACAATCTAACAAGTCTTAATTCTCAGAATCCCAAATGTTTCCTGTGTTAGTGAGGACATCTCCACAATATTGATAGCAAAGGGAATAAATGCATATAAGGCTACATAGTATATTATGCTGACATATGAAAGATTCTGTTCTGCTAGAGGTTTAATAAAAATACTCCAGTGTTATCAATTTCATAGCAAACCAAGTTGCTATGAAGATTTTCTCCGAAAAATGCAGAATTTTAAATTAACTTTCAGATTTCCTATAAAGCAGGGAACTATCCCCAATGCAACATTTTTTTAAAAGTTAGCTTCTTGTGAAGCAGTATTAAAATAAAAAGTGAGAAAATGCACAATGTATCCCCTTATCGGTGTCCTCATATAAATGTATTTTGCAAGGCTACAATTCAAAGTCTCAGGATAAAAGGCCATAACAAGCTGGCCCATATCTTTGAGTGCTGAGACATCCCTTCATCCTCCTCTGAGCTCCAATGTTCAAAGACGTGGCTTTACCTTATGAGACAGTTGCCATGTTGAAGCCTACAAAAGTTTACTCTTTCTTAGAACCTGTGGGTGTGTTTTCTTTTTCACAAATGCAAGGGAAAAAAGATCAGTGGGATGAATCCAACAGTGAGTTTTGGAAGGAAACTTCCAACGAGAAGAGAAGCATCGTAGTTAGCTTTAACAACCCCACAAAGCCTAGAGCTGCTTGGAAAGGGGTCTGAACTGAGGGATGATCTAGATCAGACTGGCCTGTGGGCGTGTCTTGTTGGGAGATTGTTTTGATGGTTAATTAATGTGGGAGTGCCCAACTCACTATGGGCAACCCCATACCTTGGAAAGGTGGTCCTGGACATAGAAGAAAGCCTACAAGTTGAGAGTCTGTGTGTGAGTCTCTAAGCAGCATTCTTCAAGGATTTCTGCTTTGAGTTCCTGCCCTAACTTCTCTTAATGATGGAATGTGACTTGAAAGTTTAAGCCAAATAAATAATTTTCTCCAAGAAGCTTTGGGTCAGACTCTTTTGTCACAGCAACAGGATGAAACTAGAACAAGGAAAGATAACATGGCATCTGGTCATCACAGGAAAAATAGCAAAGCCTCAACATTGATGGGGAACACAGAGTATCCAACATCTCTAATAGTCTGCTCACACACCCGCAGCTGTCTGATTTTCTGATTTATTGCGTCTCTACTATTGTGTGCGACTGAACTCAGAGCCTTGAACATGCTAACCACATATTGAATATGCTAATCACACACATTGCTCCTCTGAGCTACATCATGCCAAGTCTTCACAGTGTTAGCTTTAAGAAAGGGAAGTTGATGAAGTATGCTAAATATTGCCAAGCTTGGAAAGTAAATGAGAGATGAGAACGGTCTGAGCAGCATGAAGTTCCTTGGAGTTCCTGACAAGATATTTGTTTGCAGCAAAATGACCGGAGTGATCTGACCAGAGGACAGGAAGAGGAAATGAGGAAGCAGGTGCCTAGAGATTAGGGGAGGGGAGGGCAGAGAGACTAGGCAGTCTCTGCAAAAGGAGTCAAGAGCTCTTTTTTCCTTGTGCTGTTATTTGCTCATGCCTTTATCTAGTCACCACCTACCTATCATGATACATTACTTTTCTCAATGCAATAACTAAGTACCTGATGAAAATAACTTACTAAAGGGAGGGTTATTTGCCTCATAGTTTGATTTACTATTTGTCAATTGTGGTAGGCAATCCATGGCAGCCAGAGCCTGACACATCTGGTCACAATGTATCTACAGTAGGTAAGGGAATGCTGGTACTCCACTGGCTTCTCCTTTTGATCCCCCTTCCAATCCAGGACCCCTGCACATGGAACAATACCACCTATGTTCACGGCAGATAGCCCCACCTCAACCAAATCTAAGACCTCCCCTCCAGATAACCCTGGGGCCTCATCTCTGGTGATCTGAGATTCTGTCTAATTGACAACCATTATGAAGCATCACAGAAGGGACCGGATGCTTGTGTGCTGATGGGAGCAGTTCAGATGGAATGGTGGAGACTAGCTGAGGGTACCTGGTGAAGGACAATGTGGGACTTGGGGCATGGGTAGAAGGGGAACCTTTCCCAGGGTGGTAATGAGTCATCTGCAGTAACAAGGGAGCTTGGGAGAGAAGGTGAAGTGCAGAGCGAGTAGCTGGGAAGGGGTGGAAGATGTCCTGCAGGAAGCTTTTTCAAGTTCTCCTTGGAGAGTTTACACACTTCCAGTGAAAGAGCACGCACAGCTAGCTGGAGGAGAGAGGAGAGAAAATGTAGCAATTAGTCATTCTGCGTGAGTGGAAACCTGAAGAGGCCAGGGAAAGAGAATACCCTGGGTGGCAGCAATGAGGACCCGCCCTAGGTGAGTGGGAAGGATTGGAGAGACCAATGGAGGCAGCTCTCCAATGTGCCTGAGGTACGTGCTTGAAGGAAAAAGAAGGGTGCAGCTGATGTTAGAATTCTTCCACAGTAATGGAAAGGAGAGAGAACTCTGGTTCTATGGGTGTAGGTAACAGAATTACAGTCTTCTGTGAAATGTCAGTGGAGCACTGCGAACATGAGGAGGACAGACAATAAAGAACAGATAAGAGAAACAATGCCTCGTTCTTAGTGTGATTAAAATTCATTTCATAAGCACTGGTGTCAGAAGAACCAGAGGGTGAACTGGGAACATAACAAGGACTGAGTCACAACAGACCTCCTGGAACTGGGATGATGAGGCAAGCGTTCAGTAATTAACAGTGACAGAATGTGGGACAGTGCCACTGGGTGGGTGGCTGAGGTCTAATGAAGATGAAATCACCGGAGGGGAAGAGGTTAAAAAACTGATAAAATACCAAGAATGCATCAGAATGATGTAGATGACCGTGAGTCACCGTAGAAACACAGTGGGCATGTTGGTTACTCCTTGTCTCATTGCTATGACAAAGTGTCTGACGAAAGAGATTATTTTGGGTCCCATTTCAAGGGTACATACAGTCCACTCTGGTGGGGAAGGCATGGTGGCAGGATGGCGAGGCCGTTCCTCACATTACATTCTCAGTCAGGGAAGCACAGAGCAGTAAAAGCTAGGGCTCGATCCATCTTTCCTCTTTATTCAGTTCAAGACCCTGGTCCACAGGTTCACATTCGGGGTGGGCCTTCCCACCTCACAGACATGCCCAAAGTTTTGCTCCCGTGTTACTCTAAATCCTGAGTATCATGCATCATAAATGGGGTTCTAAGGAAGAGGTGGTAGAAATGAGCTGAAACTGGCAACTAGAACACACATCCTGGCACCAGCAGGATCCGCTTCCCTAGGATGAGGTGGCCTGAGAGAATCAAAAGTGTGAAGATGAGGGCAACTTTCCTCTTCGACGTTACAACTTCCAGGGTACCCAGGAAAGGGCTTGGATGTGAAGTCAGAGGGTTGACCTCGCTGCACAAATTAGGCTCTGCCTCTGAACGTTTGTCAGAGAATCCTGCAGGACTTGCCGGACCATGAATAGCCACGGAGGCTGACAGCACCTTAAACATAATGATGGCATCCGGAAGGACACGGCGCACCCCAACGTTCTGTCTCGTTTTCCTCCTGCTGTGTTTGCTTTCCATCCAGCATCTCTCAGAATGGCCAGCCCTCTGCTCCTCGCATTAAGCATCTATTATTCACACTTTGCCTTTTCACCTTCCTGCAGCATGCAAGAGACCGGAATCGAGGTCAGAGACGGCGGTGGGACTGCTTAGCAACACATTGTTTAAAATTTCAGGAGGCATAGCTTCTTAGGTCTGTATGTCAAGAGCATTGACTGGGACAGCTGGGATTGTGGCGATACTGCGAACAAATTTTCATCTACCAGAACAGAGCAATCGGGGCAGAGCACAATAAAAAACGTCTTTCTCTCCTCCCTGCTCATAACACAGGAATGTCAGAGGTCCTTGGGGAGCAAGGACGCTTCAGGCAGAGGGCCCAGCGAGCCAGAAGTGGCCCATGAGCTTGGCGGCTTCAGAGCCCTTGAAACACTCATGTCTTTTCTCGGACCTTTTCTTTTAGTCTCCAGATACTAAGACGGAAGATGTGGTTAAAGCATCAAATTATCCTCACTGCTAGCAAATGTCTCTCCCTGTTTGACAACAACACAGGTAGTTTTAATAAAAAAAAATCTTTAGACCAGAACAAAGGGAACTCAGAGCCCCTACTTATTCAGTTTGCTACTGCCTTCCAGTTCTGCCAGGTGGCTTTTACTGTCTGGAGTCTTTTGGTCTTTTNTTGAGGGATGTCTTTATTCTTCAAGCTAAGCTGGAATTCCATCTCCACATTTGGAGTCTCTCCAATTATAATTTTCGTCATTAATAACCACCTCCAGGCAATGGTTTGCTTCAGAGATGGGTGTCTCTGTATGCTTACTTATATAGTTCACACAGACCGGCTCATGATGTATATTCAGTATTTGACTCACTTTTCATACTGCCTTGCTCATCTTTCCATGAGTCTGTGAGTTCATTAGTCAACTGCCTACATTTTGCATGTTTAGATGCAAAGACACCCAATAGCTACACTCTCGGATGCAGCAGAACCATAACCTGACCTGGATGGTCAGAACCTAGAACTCAGCACTCCTGGCTGCTACTACACACTGTCAGGCACCGAGTCGGGTGCCAGGGAATGATAGCAAGTGAGGTGGTTTACCTGGCTGACCTCAGAATCTAGAGTGGGATTAGCTTTTCTACACCAACAGAATCTTTCTAGTTTCTGAGTCCCAAAGGCTCACCACCACACAACACAAGTTTGAACATCTAATAAAGTTAACTAGCCATCTGCATTGGTTTTAAAAGATTCATGATAGATAGATTCTTCTTGGCAAATCAGTTCATAAAGTGTAAGGAGTGAGGCAGAGGGGAAATGTTGGCAGAGACTGTTCGTTTGTTTTCTGGCCACCCAGACATGAAATAATCACACAGAAACTATATTAATTACAATACTGTTTGGTCAATAGCTTAAGCATATTTCTAGCTAGGTTTTATATCTTAAATTAATATCTTTCTATTATTTTGTATTTTACCATGAGGCTCATGGTTTACTGGTACCATCATGTGGGGTGTTTCTCCTCCTTAGGCTACATGGTGTCTCCTGACTCCACCTTCTTTCCCCTTCTATCTTCTTGGAGTTCCCACCTTCCTCAGTTCTGCCCTGCTGTAGGCCAAAGCAGCTTTATTCATTAACCAATGGTATTCACAGTATACAGAGGGGAATCCCACATCAGGAAAGGAAGTTGAGAAAGAAATTTTTGTTTGTGGGGCTATAGGCTCTGCTTCCTTTAAAGGAAAATATCTGAGTCTAAGAAAGCGATCATTTTTATTTGACTTTATGCTAGGTGTCCTGGGATGATTACAGACCAGGCTCTCATTGATTCATGGAATAGTCTAAAAGGGTTTCATAACATGAGAAACTAAGCTCAGAGATGCTAACTAAATTGGGTTTATATTCAAATTTGTTTTATAGTTTTTACATTTTTATTGGGCGCAGAGAAAGAACAACTTGCAGGGAGTTGGTTTCCTCTTTCTACTCCATAAGTTTGAGTGACTGAACTGAGGTTGCCAGGTGCAGGAGCACGCACCCATACCCGCTGAACCATCATGTCTGCTGTCACGCCAGTTTCTAGTCCTGCCATGATAATACTCCCACTACCATGTAGAATAAATCACTCGCATCAGCAGTGCCACTGAACACATAATTCAAAGAGATGCATCTGTATTATTTATAAGTTTGAATTATTATACATAAAATAAGCTACTTAAATTTCATAGGATGCCACCATTGGTGGTTTACTCTGGTAAAAACTGAAGAGCACAAGTAATATTTAAGGTCCATGGTACCTGCTTATTAGTTCTGGTATGAAGTAAATAAATCAATAAACATATTGGCAGTAGATTCTGCTTGCTTATAACTATGTTACTATTTAATGCCTAGGGTAGTTACATTATAACTGAGCAGGAGGCAGAATCTTTAAGAACAGCATCAGCTTAGAGACTAGAGCTAAATTAAACATAAAAGGACATCAGAGGGGGGAGAGAATGCAGAAATTACTCTCAGTTGTGTCTGGACTAGCAGTTTCCGGTGTGAGAGCTCTGGTGGTGTTGCTACTGGAGAGCATATGAAAATTCCAATGTATGTCCATCTCTTCAGGGACATTTATTTCTTCAGTGCCCTCATCACCATGCTTCCCTGGTGTCCTTGGACCTTAACAGACTCTGCTCACATAAGGAAGTTGCTCACACATTCAGTTAAGTTGCTGGAGCCAATCAGTGAGAAGACTATGGAAGCTGGATAGCCGGCTGAAGAGTCAGTTTCAGCACACAGCAATATGTCAAACATACAGCATTCTTTTAACCAGTCCTAAAAATGCTGGCTTCTCCACCCCAAAACAGCTTTATATGCAAGTGGGAGGAACTGCCACTCCAGAGGTCACAGCACTAGGTGGCTACTTATATATGAGCAAGCTTGAAGGTGGTCAAGGATGGCCCCTCTCTCTGAATCAGAGCTTGTAAAGGCATGGAGGGAAGGTCAGGGATGCCAACTATCAGTCAGAAGAGTGGAAGCCGAGCCTCAGCTCTGGCTCTGGGTGGAGATGGGATGTTCTGTGGTGTCTGGAGAGTCGTTAGATCACTATCTGGGAAGAGGGTCTCCTCCCTGAAGAGTTCATCTAAATGGGCCAGTCCATCACCTTGACAGCGAGATGACCTTCAGGGAAAGCTCAGTTTCCATTTTGTAAAACCTTCCAACTTAAGTCCTGTGTGTTTCCTCACGAATCCCTTGGCTCACCATCACAAGGGCCAAGGAACCAGGAGTGCCAAGTAAGATACTAGTAACATTCTCTGGTCTCTACACCCAGTTGCCATGAGATTCCCCTCATCTTCCTTGTGGAGGTAACACACCCAGGGTACAGATACACCCTCCTCTGTGATCATCTCTACGTCCTTCTGTTGGCTGGCTACAGAACCCACTGGTCATCCACAGCCCTTTGAATTTTCAGCCCCAATACTCTGGTTAGAAGTAACTTGAGAAGGCAGGCAATTAATCAATTAATCAATCAGTCAACCAATGTGGGCTGATGGTGTAGCTCAGTTGGTAGCAGGATTACCTAGTGTCCATGAGGCCCTAAGCTTGACTCCTGTATCACCCTAGTGGGGTAACACATGCCTGTAATTTTGGCACTTCAGAGGGGGAAGCAGGAGAATCAGAAATTCAAGGTCATCTCTCATTAATTAATTAATTGATTGATTTATTGGTTGATTAATTAATTATTAATTGATCCAGCCTGGGATCAATTAGTTTATGTCAAAAACAAAGATGGAAGAGAGAGAAACAAAGTGTATGTCAAAAACAAAGAAGGAGGGAGAGAAAGGGAGGAGAAATGGAGGGAGAGGGGAAAAAGACAGAGGTAGAGATGGGAGGGAGGAAGGAAAGAGGGAGGGAGAAGAGAGAGAGAAGGAAGGGAGGATGGATGGACTGAGGGAGGAAGGAGGAGGAGGGAGAAGAGAGAAGGAAGGGAGGATGGAGGGAGGGAGGAGGCTAGCAAATATGGAAGAGGAAACTTGGATCTTCTCAATGAAAACCCTCCTAAAAGCCTGCTCTCAGACACAGCAGGGAATGAGTCCCCACAACCTTCAGACTATATAGTGAGGGCTACAGATTTAGCAAAAGTAAGTGAGCAGGAACGGAACAAATTGAAACAATTAGCTAAAGAATGAAAAAGGAAACAAGAGGAGGCCACCTGGCCCCCAGACCTGGGAAGGAAGCCCTGGGTGTTGATCACAACAGGGGCAATGACCACTTTCCCAGCCTGCAGACTGTTATCAGTGGTCCATGTCCTTATGTCCATGTCTTAGAAAAAAAGAATGCATTAGAAATTGCACTAGAAACCGGGAAGGAATAACAAACAACACACGAACCGAACAGAGAAGTGAGAAGTGATGGAGCCCTGAGGAATCCCTTTGGAAGGCAATTTGCCATTTCAAAGAATTTGCCTCCATGCACTTTGGAGGACTGCAGACATGCTGGGTGGTTAGAAAAGCACACTGCTCTTGCACAAGACCTAAGCTCAGATTCCAGCATCCATGTCGGGTGGTTCACAAACATCTCTGACTCCAGCTCCCGGGGTCCAACACCCTCTTCTGGCCTCCACATAAACCTGCATTCAGTCTTGTGTACCCATCCCCACTACACACAACTGACAGACAACATCTAGAAAAAAAGAATGCATTTTTGATCGTCATCTAACTGGTTTCTGAGTGCATGTCTGAGGAAATGAAACTTGACTTCACTGTCTGAAAACAGCAGGGAATGGGTCGCTAACACTCTCAGAAGTGCTGAAAGCCTTATCCAAACATCAGTCTACAAGGCATGTCCTACTTTTGCTCAGGAATCTGCGGAATCACACCTTGTCCAATTCTGTGGTTACCATAATTAGTGGAGGCCAAGTTCCTCTGATGGGGAGGGCTAAATTTCATAAGCACCCTATGGATCAGGTACAGCCTGCTTGTCTGCTTCCAGAATTGTCCTGGAAAGCATTCACCTTATCTGTGTCACTAGGGGCACCCAGAAAAGCCCATGTGAGTGTAAGCAGCATCCTGTCAAAAAACGCACCCGAGTTAGGTTGGCATGGAATTAAAAATCTAGATTAGCCAAGTGTGGTGGTGCACACTTATAAGCCTAGCCCACAGAAAGCTGAGGCAGGAAGATTGAGAGTTGTAGGCTAGCCTAGGCTACATAGAAAGATCTAGTCTCACAAAAACAAACAAACAAATCTCAGCAAGTGTGGCCCAGGTCTTAGAATTTTTCCTGTGAGTTTTAAACCTCACACTGAGGCTTCTTACCACAGGAAGAGAAAAGAACTAATAGGAGGGACCTCCCCCAGCCCAGGGCCACTCTTAAAGGCGTCACATGCATTCTCCCCCTTATTGAAACTTCGCAGGGAGCCTGTTGGGGAGGTGAGATGAACATCCCCAGTTTATAGATACAGAAATATGAACACAAATCTCTGTGTTCTGCCCACCCTGATGGTCACGCTAGGTAGAGCAGACCTCTTGAGATTTCTTTTCCTCGTCCAGAGGAGGTGCCTTGCTCTCACATTCACATTCCTTACGAATGGAACAATAATAAAGCTGTATGTGGGAAACAGACATCTACTACTTAAAGAGCACTACGGTGAAAAAATAAAAATCAAAATTATTTCGGTGCTTGTTGGTTCAGAAAGGCATCTTATTCTTCCCGACAAAGCCAGGTGTTCTTTTCTTTTTTTCTTACAACAGCTCCCAGCTTAAATTCTTCAAATATTCCTATTTGATTTTCTACCTTCTCAGACTCATTGGTTGGGTCTCTTACTATAGACAAATGCAATCAAGAACTATTATAATTATTTTTAAAGATATTTTAAACAAAATCAAAGCAACGTTTTCAGGATTTTATTTATGAACATTTATTAAATTTATTTCAATTAAATTTGACTGTGGGTGCATGCGTGTATGTATGTAGAGAGGTCAAAGGACAATCTTGGCTATTATTCCTCATGAGCTATCTACCTCATTTTTGAGGATAAGTTCTCTCACTAGGACTGGGGGCTCACTGTCTTAGCCAGGCTGCTGAATTCACTTGCCTCTGCCCCCCACCTCTAGGATTAGAAGTGTATACCTTACCTGGCTTGGCACTTTACCAACTAAGCTATCTTGCAGCCCTTTAACTCTTTGATTGAATTATGTTTTCACATCAATGATAGTCAACTGAAACACAGAAATCTGTGTCCCTCTGTGGTCCCCATCTCTCCTTAACATGGCATTTTCTTTGTCTCCGTCCATTACTCTTTTATTTAAAACAATTGCCATTGAATTTCTCCCACCTAAAAGCACAGAGAAGCAGCCTTAATACTTTTTAAAATGTTCAAGGAACATTGGACTACATGAATAAATGAATACATGCCTGCATGCATGGATCTTCTAAAGGCGACAGGAATATGGCAGCATTTTGTACATGGAATGCTCTGGAACACCATCAGGCTCTCCAAGCTCTGGGGTGAGGGAGTGGCTAGGTTGACTTTCTCCTGCTGAGCCCATCATCCTGTATTCACTTTGGGTTTTCCTGGGAAACCCAGATCACAGGCAACACCTTCCTTCAACTCCAGAGGGCTCCTGCTTATGGATGCCCATGCCTCCCATCATTGGAACCATCATCTGCTTTCACAGGTATTTATTCACACAAGCAATAATGTCGCAGCCACGTTAAACATGGCTCTGTGGGTCTGCTGTTTCTTTGTTCTCCGAGAGCAATGATCACATGTCTCACTGAGAAAACTGTGCACATGTCTGGGTATTTACAGCATAACCTCATAAACATATTTAAGTCAGATTCATTGAAGAGAGCAAACTAGCCTGGCCCATCAAGAGCGCACTGAAAGAGGATTGGTGCAATCCTTTGGAACCCAACCAATGTTTCTCTTTCTGTTTCAAAAAAGAGCCATTTATCTTTGTCACCTTGGAGCCCCCTTTGCCCTGCCTGCCTTCTCTCTGGGAATCCCCCAAACACTAGGCATGTCACTGAATTCTTAGGTAGCCAGCAAGAATTCAGATGTGGGTACATAAGAACACCAATGGTAAGAACTACCCATATCTGCCCCCAGGAACTTTAAAAGCCCAACATCTCAGGCGTGCAGATTATTGCCAGAGGGCTGAACAAAAGAAACATGAAAAACAGCATCATGAATCTAGCCTCTACCATCATGACATTCAGCCATGTTTACAGCTGTCCTGTAAAATGTCAGCTCTCACTGACAGCTGGCTCTGGCCACTGGAGGTGACAGGAGATGCTTCTCTCTGTGAGTCTTTCTAGCCTCTACCACATAGCACAACTTCAAATGACCACCAGTCAGCAGCACCCTCACAGCTCCAGCCGCGGCTGAGATTCTAATCAAGGGCCTGTAAATGCCATTGAGCAAATCCATACGCTATGGATTGTTTTTCATGTGCCCCTGGCCAAATGCTACTCACTGAGTCATTTATTATTTTTAGAAAAACGAAAATAATCTGCAGTAATCGTATAAATTATTGCACATCTTGAAGCAAGACTCAAGCCTTCTTGCTGATTTAATGAAGGAAGAGAGAGGCACCTTTGGTTATCAGACCCCACCCCGTGATTTATTAGACACTGTGATGCAGAAATCAGAGGAGGGGAAGGGGGGTTCATATCACACCACCAAACAGGAAGGGGGTTTCATGTCATACCACCCAACAGTAAGGGTGGGGACTAAATATGTCAGATGTGGGATTCCCCTCTGTATGCTGTGAATATCATTTGTTAATAAATAAAGGAACTGCTTTGGGCCTATAGCAGAGCTATAGGGAAACAGAGCTAGGTGGGGAAAACTAAATGGAATGCTGGGAAAAAGAAGGGCGGGGTTAGGGAGAAACCATGTAGCCCTGCCAGAACCAGATGGCTCTGTCACAGCCAGTGGCAATACACAGATTAATAGAAATGGGTTAAATTAATATGTAAAAGTTAGCCAATAAGAAGCTAGAGCTAATGGGCCAAGCATTGATTTAAATACTACAGTTTCTGTGTGATTATTTCAGGGCCAGGAATCAACAAGCAGCCAGCTGCTCCACATGTCCTAGATCCCAATATGACAATTCAGAAGGCAGGTGGGACAGCATCCCAAAAGACGACAGCAGGGATCTAAACTCCAACAGATCCCTGTAAGATTACTAAAAGAAAGGAAACTACACTTGTCCTAGAATAAATTCAGATGACAGATGTCCAGCCTAAATGACATCCTCTGCTGTTGATAATTATCTAGTTAGATATCAGTGGGTTTGGGGCAGCACAAAGGCTTAGTAAGCAAAGGCATCTGCTGGCAAGCTTGAGGACCTGAGTTCAACCCCTGCAACCCGCACTTGAGGATCCCAACTCCTGCAAGTCACTTTCTAACTACCACAGGTATGCAGTGGTGCATGCATCTCCTCATAAATTCATTTTAAAAATTACATCTTAGCAGGTTTGAGGAACACTGAGGACAAATCCTTCTTGCATGACCAGGTTGCTTGTCAAATGGACAGGTTCTGAGTCACATCTCGGATCTTAAGTAAACACACGACATTCTAAGTTGCCTAGAAGCTCGTGGAATTATCATTCAGCTAGAGATTTTTGTGGAGGCCCAAAAATGTGAGCCTATTTTCACCTTGTCTGATGGTCACAGAGTTTAAACGTTGCTCAAAACTGTTGACAATAAGTGTGGCTACACATCCTGACTCAGGATATGGTTACTTGGTTCTTTTGACATTAAGATGGCCCGTACAGGTAGATCCACTCCACCCTGACAGATGGTCAGGATAAGCAAGCATACTTCTGGTTCTTCTTTTGTAATAGGAGGTGACCTGGGGAATGGTTACCTTCAGGATATGTGGTCTAGAGTGGCTTCACTGCTTAAACAACAGAATGTTAATGACTTGTTACCTCAAAGTGTTAAAGCAATTGACTGTTCAAGTTGTCCCTTGTATCATGTTAAAGAAGTCTTTTGTTGCCTTCTTCCCCCTTTTGTATTGGGTATAAAAGTGTATGGAAAATTGAACATGGGCCATTTCAGTATTCACTGGAACTCCCTCCCAGTACTATTCTATGCTTTCTGTTTTATTATTTTCATACACGTCTTCATATTCTTTACTAATAGTTCTATATCCCAATGCCCCTTCCCTGGAAAGAGGTGTTTTTGTCAAGGCTGGTCCCTGGCAGGTTTTCTAGTAGAGATGAAGGGCAGGCCATTGACTCCTCACATAAAGAGTTAGTCCAAGTATCTCTGTGAATCGCCTAGCCAAAAATTACTGCTCTAGAGACTTTACAAATAGTATAAAGCTGACTTAAAATGTAGGTTGTCACAGTGACCCCTCTGGTCACTGTCCACTCTCATCCTTTGATGGAGCTCCCTTTCCTCTATAATTAGTTCTAACTATCTTTCACCTGAGGCTGTACTGGTCTCTTCTGAATTTTTGTTTTGTTTTGTTGTGTTTTTAAGATTGGGTCTCCTACAGCCCAGGTTGGCCTCCAACTCTATGTAGTAAAGTATGATCTTGAACTTCTGAGCCTCCTGCCTCTACCACATGATCATCTGAATCCTTCCCATTGGGATCTCAAGGGATAGGGCCTCAAGGCAGTTTTGTTTACATAAATTTTATGCCACAGAATAAAGGATAGAACACAATTGTTCCTCAGCCTTGTTCATGGGCTCGACAAAGGTGACCTGAAGTCAGGAGGCAGCCTTGGGGAAGCACCCAGCTCCTTAGGGTCCCAAGGAAAGAATCTCAGGGACAAAGTGGAGAAGACACCCAGACTTCTCTCACCTACTCATCACCACCTGAGAATCTGGGTCAGTATGTCTGCGGTCACATAGCCCAGGTCACGTGGTGGTAAGTAAACCTGCTTCTTGAAGGTGAGCCATCAGGGCGTCTCCTCCTCAGAAACATTTAAGAATAGACACCTTGCTCTCTAGTGAGATTGAGCCTCTTGTTTGGGATCCCTGCTGGACCCCCACTGTGTACTGCCTGCTGTGGCAATGATAACAAATCTCTAACCTAAAGGACAGTTCAACTCCAGGCCTCTTTCTCCACCTCCCCCACCCCCCTCCTCTTCTTTGGTAAACCTGTTAAGTCATCCTCTAGTCTGCAGGAGAAAGGTCCATGAGAAGGAGAGATGAAAACAGCAGACAGCCTGGCTGCTGGAGCTCTCTAAGTCACCTGGAGTCTTCCCAGAACTCCGCGTCATCAGCTCTGCCTGTCTATCAGCCCTGGATGCAAGACAGGGAAACCACAAGGCCATTTCTTTGGGCTGTGTGTCAGACAAGTACAATTTTAGGCTTCAGGAAGATGGCATCCACAAGCAGCATTGCTGCCTGCATTCAATCTTTCCTTAATCAGGTTGGTGCACAGGAGGGGGAGGGGGCTGGCACTGAAGTTAGAGCGCTGCTCATTTCCTGGGCCATTTATCTATAAATTAGGGGTTAGATTTGGAGAGCAGGACAGCAATGGCCATAACTAAAAGTCCTCACCAACACCATTTTGAGGCCCCTTTCCCAAACTGCATGAGTTCAAACCAGACACAACCACAGTGGGGAGAAGGGGAAGGGGTCATAAAGGATTTTTGTCTGTTTGTTTGGTTGTTTCGTTGTTGTTCTTTTTAACAGACCCTCCTAGGCTCTCATTTTAAATCAAAGATGTAAAAGCCCAGGCTGAACTCATTCAACAGATGCCACTGAACACCCAGGACTACCAGACAGAGTGCTTGGCACTGGAGAGGAAGAGGCAGAATTGCTCCCCAGCCCTAAGGCAAACATGGATCCACCTGCTATATTTGAAGTTCCACATCTTCCATGAGGCCAGTTCTACCTTCTCAGGTGAAGAATCCAAAGCTTAGTGTGAATTCCTGGTCCGTCAGCCTGTATCACCTTCGCTGCATAGATCACGGTTGTCTTTTCCATCAAATACTGTTATCTTAGACTCATTCCTCACTTGTATGACGTGTGTGAGGTGTGTGTGCACACGCATGCACAAGCACATGTGCACCTGTTTGTGAGACTACATGTGCCCATTCCTGTGGATGTGGAGGCTAAAAGAGAGCTTTGGGTGTCTTCATCTATCACTCTCTGATATATGTGTGTGTGCGTATACATACATATACATATATATGTGTATATTTGTGTGTATACATATATTTATATATGTATGTGTATATATATGTATGTGCATATATGTGTGTGTATTCATGTGTGTATACATGTATGTATATATGTATGTGTGTATATATGTGTGTGTATTTATATATGTGTATGTATATGTGTGTGTATACACACATATATACAAGATCTATCACTGAGCATGAAGTTCACTATTTCAAATAGGTTGACTGGCTGGTGAGCTCACAGTATCTGCCTATCTGTGCCACACCCATCCCCAGGCACTGGCAATACATAGCCATGTCCAGCTTTACTTGGGTCCTGAGAATTCAAACTCACATCCTTCTGTTTAAGGACTCTGACCCACTGAGCCACCCCATCCCTCTACACTGAGCCATCTCCCCCCACCCCTGGGCCTCATTCCTAGCTGCTAATGGCAGATGAGATCAGGCTGAAATGTCTCTGCTCTGACAGATAGTCCCCCAAATTGGGGGCCTTTTAAATGTCCTAAATCTTTTAAATGTCCTAAGAGGAGCTAGAGGGACTGTGGGAGTCATGGGCAGTAGAGGATTTCAACCTGTGAGAGTCAGGGGTGTCTGATGACTTCAGAGTGTTTTCCAGACACCACGGGGCAGGAAACACAGAAACCCATGGACACCGCACAAGGTCTATAGGCACTTGAGCCAGAAGAAAATCTCGACATGGAAAAGGGGAAGTGGGCACAAAGTCCCATCCCTAGCCAAGAAGCTATTTGCAATTGGTAGTTTTGGGGAAGGAAAAGCAAGTTCTCTTCAGTGCAGGGACACTGGGTCTATCAACCACTCTCTAGTGCAGGCCTCCTGCTTAGGAGCAGCTGGCTGCACAAGCCAGACCCGTTAGAGTGTTATGAGGGGTTTTTTTTTGCTTCTTCTTTTCTTCCTTGATTTCTTTCTCTTTTGTCCTTTTTAACATGAAGGGGCCTGCTTATTGGGGTATCTGTCCTGCCCGGTACCCCACAGCCAGCAAGCCCCAAAGAAAATCACACAGAGATCTCCATAAGATTATAAACTGATTGGCCCATTAGCTCAGGTTACTTATTAGCCTTTATCACTTATATTAACCCATTATTCTGATCTATGTTAGCCATGTGGCTCAGTACCTTTCACAGCAGGGTAGATCACATGTTGCTTCTTTGACATCTGGGCAGCTGCGGGCGGCTTCCTGCCGCCCATCTACTGGCCGCCGACTAGCTTTACCCAAAATAATTACATGGAAACTGTATTCATTTAAACACTGCCTG
>LOJH01012262.1:8433-25742 GCA_001685095.1 Ellobius talpinus
GGGGGAGGGGAGGGTGGGCACACTGCTCTCTGCTTTGTAACTTGCCATAACTGATTTGGTCCCACAGGTATGTATCAGAAAATATAAAGCTAGGCAATTTGTCGGCTCTGCGAACTTTCAGAGTCCTGAGAGCTCTGAAAACTATTTCGGTCATTCCAGGTAAGAGCAGGGCTGCCTACCAACCTCAGCCACAAGTGACTCTCTCTTTGTTTCCCACCCCCTCCTCCTCTGACCGTGTCTCCTGTTGGTGTTGCTGTCACTGTGTCGTGTGTGAATCTCCCTTGTTACAGATACACAACTGAATTTGTGGACCTGGGCAATGTCTCTGCCTTACGCACCTTCCGAGTCCTCCGGGCCCTGAAAACTATATCAGTCATTTCAGGTGAAAACAACAGGTTAAACGCCAAGGCTGGAGGGACACGCCTGGGCCTTTCCAGGAACCCGGGAGCCATGGCTGCCCCCGGGAAGGCCCTTCAGATGTGCCTGTCACCAGAATACCTTTCCCAGAGGTCAGGTGGTAGAAGGATTGCCCTGGAACCTCAGAATGGGCTCTGGGCTGTCCATCCCAGCAAAGCCCACTCTCAGATACCAGGAGCGTAGAGCAACCTAGGACAACCCCCATTCTTCTCAAAATACTCAATTGTTTCTCCAAACTGAGCCCAGCTGCTTTCCTCGTAGAAAGTTGGGGCATGCATTATAGGAAGCTAACAAGGATCGTGTTAGAGGGAACTCGGCATACCCCTAGCGGTCTTTTATGACTGAGTGCCAGATCCCAGCCTCGTGCCCCCTGCGGTAACACGTGGAAGCCTCGGCCCTCACCTTGACACGAAGTGTACTCTGTAGACAGGCATCATCGGGCCTTGGCGTCTACCAGCCCTCGCTGCATGGCGCAGTAGAGGTGTAGCGAACCGTGCATGGTAGCCTCGGCAAGAAATCCTCCTTGACAGATGTTGGCAACTCTCCCCAGGATATCTAAGCCCAGACAGCGTTGGCAGTCACCATTCCACTTACCCACGCAGGAAAGTACCCGGAAGCCCATTTGTGTGCTGGGCTGGTGCTAAAAAGGGGCCACCCTGGACACCCTGACCCCTGGAGCCTCTTACCTCCTCCTTTTACTCCACTCTTCCCAGGTTAGCAAGAGTTCAAGCAGCTTTTGGTTTTGTTTTGGTTTTTGGTTTGTTTTGGTTTTTTGTTTTGTTTTGTTTTGCTTTGTTTTTTTCTAGACAGGGTTTCTCTGTAGCTTTGGAGCCTGTTCCGGAACTCACTTTGTGGACCAGGCTGGCCTCGAACTCACAGAGATCCTCCTGTCTTTGCCCCCCAAGTGCTGGGATTAAAGGTGTGTGGCACCACTTCCCAGAAAGCTCAAACAGTTTTTATGGGCTTGTTCTGGAGGAACAGTGACCAGAACCTAGGAGCCCCTGTAAATACACTCTCCTTACCACTGGGCAAGGACTTTTTAAGAAGGTAGCTGGGGAGATGGTTCAGTGGGCAAAGTGCTTATTGCACAACCTTGAAGACCTGGGTTTGACCCCCAGAAGCCACATTTAAGAAGGTGGTCATGATGGCATGTGTCTGCGATCTCAGTCTTGGGAGGTGAGGTGGGTGGATCTTGGGGAGTCACTAGTCAGCCAGTCTAACAGAAATGGCGAACTTCAGGTTCCATAAGAGACCCTGAAAAAATAAGGTGTGGAGCAATAGAGGAGGGACATCAGACTGCCTCTACGTCCGTAGGTGCTCAGAGTTGAAGAACTCTCTGGACCTATGATTGCCTCTACTCCTAGAGAACAATGCTGGTGACTCCCAGCTACCCTCGAGGCCTCGGGAGTCCAGCTCTGAACTCAGAAAACCAGAGTCATGGGTTAGTAATCTTAGAAGCATAGCTCATGATCAGCTTGTGTTTAGACTAAGTCTTCGAATGTCTTTCCTGGCCTCTGAACCCACTTAGTGTGTGCACAGGGAGAACCATACCTTCCGGTGTCTGCGCTAGTGTCCTAGATCCCTGCCGTGACTGGGAAGTCCCTCAGGAGCGCCCATGAAAGCAGGTGTCACCAGCTGGGTCTAGGTCTGCAGTTTCCGCCTCCTGGGAGACTGAGATGGAAGACAAGGCCTTCCTTAGCTACAGAATGAGGTCAAAGGCAGACCAGGACCTTGAGTCAAAATTTTAAAATAAGTAAAAGAACTGGGGATACAGATACGCGCAGAAGGCTTGCTTAAGGTGTCAAAAGACCCAAGAGTTCGACTCCCTAGTACTACAGAACAGGCACACGGTGAAGATAAATATGAACAAGCCGTTTGAGGCTGCCAGCCCCAAGGCAAGGCCGAATAAAGCAGCCCCCAAAGGGTCTGGAGAAAGTGGTGTTCATTCACAACCTGTTGGAATGCCGCCTACAGGAGTCCCGGGGGCTGCCTCCTAAGAATCTCTAGTTCTCTGGGCCTCTGTCTTCTCTCATAACACAGGAGTGAAGTCAGAGCGGGCAGACTCCAAACTCCTGCAATGTGCTTGAATCCGTTCTTGACTTAAGTGAACTGTGTCTTTGCCATAAGGGAAGGCTTTAAGGAGTGGGTGACCTTTGCTGCTGTCTCCGCGGGCCAGAGCAGGATTGCTTTCCCAGCCTTGCATAGATTATTTTGGCCCCAAGGTCCTTTAGCCTGACTGTTGAGGTACAGTCCAAGGTGGGCATCCAAGCTACTACCACCGTCCCTGGCATGTACCCCTGAAATGAAGCTGTCTCCAAGATAGAGGATCAGATCCACACATGTGTCTCCCAGTAGGTCCTCGGAGTTCTGCGCTGTAAAGGACACGTGGCTCCTTCCCCCTCTCCCACCCACTGGGCAGTTGCCAACATGTGCCGGGATGATTTCCATAGAGTGCCAAGTGCCAGAGCCCTGGGCAGGCAGCAGTGATGGCGTTGTTGTGGGGAGGCCACCCCCTTCCCTCTCTTGTCTGCCCATCGCTGCTTCCCCATCTCTGGGCCATGGACGCAGTAGTCACAGGTGCTCCTAACACTCTAACAGGCTGGACTATGGATGGATGGAGCTTAACCTGAGATCTGGCCGCTTTGGGGGGGACGGGGATGGGGGCGGGGCCGTGCCATTGGCAGGGGAGTCCCTTGCTCCTGACACTCTGCACACTTGCCCTAGGACAGTAGCCGAGGGTCAGAGGGCTGTGCACACACTGCTTTTTATCACTCCGCTGTATGGCACTGGCTTCTGCAGGGAGCTGGACCATGCGACTAACAGATCATAGTCACTCTGCTTTGGGGAAATGGGAGTGGTGGGGAGGACCCCAGGGGTCAGGGCAAATGAAGAAAAGGGGTATAACTCAACCTAGCCCCTGCCTGCAACCTTCCCCAAAGATGGTTCCAAACCCACAGCATCACCCCACCACCCCACCCTGCCAGACCTTCCCCCAGAGCCCTGTATCCACCTGATCCACCAATCGGCCCCAGCCCAAGCCAGACCCTGGCTTCCCTAGTTTTCTTAGAATCATGGCAATTCCCTGCATGAAATCCTCCAAGACAGCTGGCCCCAGCAGTAGAGCAGGAAGACCCCTGCCAGGAGCAGCTGTGCCTACCACTTCCAGGTCAGGCTGAGGCCCTGCATTGCCTCAAAATGTGTCTGGGCCTCGGCCTCCTTTGCTGTGGGCTACGTTAAACGAGCCAGACCTGGTACACTTTGGGGCCAGCCATAGTGGGGTCCTTAGGACACACCATTTCCTATACTGGACTGGTGGAGAATAAAGAGTTTCAAGCCCCTCCAAAAATACAAAGCTGGGCTTTGCCTTGCCTTGGGCAGCCAGGAGGGATGCAGCTATAAAAGGTGATCAATATCTTCAAGGCCCAAAAAGCCACCTTCACTATGTCCCTGACTGTGGTCACCCTCCCTGTCCCCAGCCCTGCTCAGTGCAGGACTCGGGAGGCTCAGTGCCCTTCTACGGGCCCAGCCTCTCCCCGGGGGACCATAAAGCAGAATGTCTGCTGGTGACCCTGCCTCACTTTCCCAGGCCTGAAGACAATCGTGGGAGCCCTGATCCAGTCTGTGAAGAAGCTGGCTGATGTCATGGTCCTCACTGTCTTCTGCCTCAGTGTCTTCGCCCTCATTGGCCTGCAGCTTTTCATGGGCAACCTGAGGCACAAGTGTGTGCGTAACTTTACTGAGCTCAATGGCACCAATGGTTCTGTGGTGTCCAGTGACCAGGTCTGGGACTCTCTGGACCTCTACCTCAATGACCCAGGTATGGACTCACTGTGCCTTCAGAGAGGGTGCTGGGAGGCCATCAAAACTGGGCATCTTCCATCCGGGCTTCACCAGTGGGTAGACTGGCCTCCAGGACCACCCAGCCACTGCTGGGGCTCGAGTCAGCTGGGGTCAGAAGCAGGCCAGGGGTCTACCTTCCTGGGCTTTCAGGCTAGCTGGAGAGATGGTGTTAGGGGTAGGGAGATGGTTCAGTCAGCGAAGTGCTCGCCACAAGCACAAAGACCAGAGTTCGACTCCCACACCTTACTTAAAAAGCCACCTGTGATAACATGCACCTGTAATCCCAGCACTGGAGAGGTGAGGACAGGAGAGTCCCTGAGACTCACTGACCAGCCAGACTATCCAAACCAGCAAGCTCCAGGTTCCCAGAAAGGCTGTGTCTCAAAAAAATAGAAAAATGGGAAACAATTAAGGAAGACACCTGACACTCGAGAGCATGCGTGCATACACTCACTCACACACACACACACACACACCTACATGGTTTGGGCACATGCTAAGTCCAGGTTTGGCAATGGTGAGGAGACCAGCTTCCCTGGACCCCGTGAGGCCTGAGTGGCACCATGCTTGGTTAAGAGTTTTCGACTCAGTGCCCTTGCCGAGTGTCCAGGCTGTTACTCCAGTGTGCACACACCCCAGGACCCTTCGAGAAGGCTCTAAACTGACCTGTGTGGCTGTGTGCACCCTTCCTTTCAGCCTCTCCAGGCTCCTGGGTGCCACCTCCTTCCCTAAGCCCCGTTCATCTAAATCAAAGGTAGATGCCAGGCCACAGGATGCAGAGGGCTCTTGTAAAGTGAGGGCCTCTTACATACAAACCCTAGCGCCCCACTGGAAAAGGAGCAGGCTGAAGACTCAGTCACTGAGATGGGTATGGCCCAGGTGTGGCCTCACAGAAATGAATGGTTCCAAACTTCAGCATATGCCAGAGTCACCTGGAAGGTTCCACAAAACAGACTACAGGCCCTGGCCTGCTTCTGAGTCAAGTGTAGCTAGCTATAGCCCGACCCATCCCTGGACTCTAATGTGGGTCAGGCCCACACTTAGATAAATGTTTCCCAAGACAGTGGTGGTTCATGGTGATCGATGGGGAGATGACCAAGGCAGGTGTCCTAAGTCTTACCTGCTCTGGACCCAGCCCCATCTGAGCACAGTGTTGCCATGGTGATTGGCAGGCATCTCTTCCTCCAGTTTGTGGTGTGGCAGTGGGCCACACAGTGGCACAGCAGCCAAGTTGGAGCTCTGCCCAGACCCTTGCCTCCTGGCTCAGGGCCTCTCTACCCCCCTGAGTGCTGCCCTTCCAGCAGGGTGTGGAAGCTGCCTCTAGGGACAGCTGAGCTCTGCCCAAGGCTTCCTGTGTTTTCAGGGGTGTGTGAGACCCTGGCATAGGAGTGGCAGGGAAAGAATAGGAAGAGTCCAGAGAAGAAGCCAGGGCCACTGAGTCCTGGCCAGGCACAGGGGTTAGGTCCATGGCAAGAGAGGGAAGGAAAGTGTCTGGCAAGGATGACTTTCCCAAAACCCAGTGTAAGGCAGGCACTCGGAGGCGGGGTTACCCGTGCTGCTCACATTCAGGTTTTTCCTTGCAGACAATTACCTGCTCAAGAATGGCACCTCTGATGTGTTACTGTGTGGGAACAGCTCCGATGCCGGGTAGGTAGGACGCCTCTCCCGGCGGCTTTTGGCACTTTCCCAGCTGCTTCATCTGGCGACACCCCAGACAGTGACACCTTTCCTAGTCTTTCCTGGCCAGAACCCTGGAAGCTTCCATACCCCTCCCCTGCCACAGGAGATAGCTGGTAAAGAAAGCCCAGGGACGGATCTGAAGGGAGGAGCAGGAGAGCCCTAAAGATGGGCTGGGATAAGGTACCACCCAGGGTACCGTGCAGTATCCTAACTAGACCTGGCCTCCATCTCAGCTCTTCCACCCTTCAGGGGTGAGTGTGGGCTCAGTCAAGCAGCTGGACTTTGTTAAAGGCCAAACAGAACGTGAGTCTGCAGCCTGACTATGGTGCCTTGACATCTCCTGTCTCCGGGTATAGTTTCCAGGGTGTGCATGGCAGTCTGGGACAGGGTGAGGGTTCACAGTCTCATCGTGGGAGGGATTGCTTCCAGTGTGAGGCCTGGGCTTGTGTTTGCTGTCTCCATCCACCATGGAAGAGATGTCTGGGATGTCTTGGTATGAGGCTCAGCTGCCCTTAGGAGTATCCTGGCACTTGACAAATTTCTCCCACCGTAGTTCTGTGTGTGCACACGTGTGTGTGCGTGCGCGCATGTGTGTGTTGTGTTAAACAGGCACTTTTCCAGATGTCACCCTATCCAGCCCTTCACCCAGTGACCCTACCTCTGCCTACACTTAGCCAAACCTCGTTGGTCCTCCTCTCCCTCTGGGGTTCCCACTGTTCAGCTCCCCATGGAGTGGACAGGCCAAGGAAGGAACTTGTGCTTCCTCCCTGGGAGGAGGCAACAGCAGAAACAACAGCAGCCACCAGGAAGGGTGTACCATGTGGGCAAAAGGGAACCTGATGTGGGCCTTAGAGATTTCCCATCGGTCCTGGAGAGAGAAAGATGGCAACCTGGCCCACCATGAACATGGCAAGAGCAAGATCCTGGTGACAGGCCCCAGAAACCTGACATTGTTGATGACCCAGTCTCAGAGCAGCTGGACACAGGCTGGGCTGCCCAGGGAAACGAGCCAGGGCCCCTCACAGCATGGGACAGAGTGTGTATGTCTGGTTACAGGACGTGTCCTGAGGGCTACCGGTGCCTGAAGGCAGGCGAGAACCCAGACCATGGCTACACCAGCTTTGACTCCTTCGCCTGGGCCTTCCTGGCTCTCTTCCGCCTGATGACACAGGACTGCTGGGAACGCCTCTACCAGCAGGTGCTTGGGTGCCTGGGCTGGTGGAGGGAGCTAGACATGGCCTTCAGGTCAGGCTGAACAAATGACTAGCCAGGAACATTCCCAGTGGCTTTCCATTGGTGAAAGTTCCAGCGAGGACAGGGGAGAGGGCTGGTGACTAAGTTCCAGTCCTTACAGAGGATGCTCCACTCTTTGGATAAGATATTCCTCCACCAACATTCTCTTTAGATACAACATCCTCCCCATTAGGTGAGTTACCTGCCTCCTTCTAAGCAGGGCTCTCTCCTGTGGGCTCACCCATGACCTGCCACAGGTGGGGCATGCTTCTCTCCACCTGCGGGCTGTAGGACACGGAGCCCCTGGTGTAGCCAGACCAGTGACTTAGAAATGCCATAACCCAGAAGGAGCCTCCGTGAGGGTGACTTGTGTCCCCTTGCTCCTCCAGACCCTGAGGTCCGCGGGGAAGATCTACATGATTTTCTTCATGCTTGTCATCTTTCTGGGCTCCTTCTACCTGGTGAACTTGATCCTGGCTGTGGTGGCCATGGCCTATGAGGAGCAAAACCAAGCCACCATCGCTGAGACGGAGGAGAAGGAGAAGCGCTTCCAGGAGGCCATGGAGATGCTCAAGAAAGAACATGAGGTGAGTAAGTAGTGCCCAGAGGTGTGGTGCATGCTGGGTAAGGTCAGCAGATGGTGCATTCTGGGTGAAAGGCCTGGGCAAGGTAGGCCTATTCGTGTGGTGTACGCTGGATAAAATTGTTCCCTATGACCACCATGTTTTCTAGGTAGAGGGTTAGTGGGAGCTGGGTGCATCAACAGCTTCTCAGTGAATGTGGCCTCTGGGCACCACACATGTCTGGCACAAGGTCCATGTCCACGGGTGGTTTAGTCCAAGGATTCCTTCTGGTGATTCGTGAATAAAGTACAATACTGGAGACTTGACCACTGACCATTCTGCCCTGGCTTCCCACGTTCAGCATCCCCCGTGGCAGCTGTCAGAAGCAGCTGGAAACCAAGTTGAAGGGGCTGGGGAAATGGCTCAGTTGTGCAAGTGTTTGCCACACAAGCGTGAGGATCTGAATCCAGTCCCCGGAACCCCCACCAAAAAGCAGTGTGTGACTCTAACCTTACCACTGGGGAGGCGGAGACAGGCAGACCCGTGGGGCTCACTGGACTAAATCAATGAGTCCCAGGTCCCAGAGAGAGATGTCTCAAAAACAAAGGTGGATGGCCCAGTGGATAGCACCTGAGGCTCACCTCTGACCTCTGACCTGTACACACACGCTCACATAGGACAGGATTGGAGAAAAGGACTTTTGGAGGCCTCTGTGTGTGCCTGCTGCCTGCAGTGCCCTCCAAGAACCTTCAAGAAGATCCCGTCATTTTATTCTGCTATTTCCTCCGTTCACCAACACCCCTTGCTCACCTGCCCCACACTCCTACTTAGGTACTTGTTCTCCCTTCCTGGTTCTTGATCTTTCTCAAGGCATCGTGGGTCTCCCTGGGATGACCTCCACGGCATCCCCCATCTGAGTCAAGTGTGGGAGTCTGCTTACTGATGGGGCCACCAAGACACTGAGAGATCCATGGCTTGGTCTAAGCCTGTAGCTACCCTAGGCTTCTCCATGACCAAAACACCCTTCTGTCTTTTCCCAGGCTCTCACTATTAGGGGTGTGGATACTGTGTCCCGTAGCTCCTTGGAGATGTCCCCGTTGGCCCCAGTCACCAACCATGAGAGAAGGAGCAAGCAGAGGAAACGACTGTCTTCCGGGACAGAGGATGGTGGGGATGACCGGCTCCCCAAATCAGACTCGGAAGATGGTCTCAGAGCATTGGTAATCCCGATGTGGTTCTGGCCCTTGGAAAGTCCATCACGGTGGGCCCTTAGCATGGTCACAGCCCCAAGCTTGGTCTCCAAGCAAAGCATCATTGAACCCCTCCCAACCCTTCCAGTTTCCCATAGTCATTCTTAAAGTGGAGGAGAGCCAGGGTGGGTCTGCCTGTCTGAGCTAATGCTCAAGTATGGGGGCCAGGTCTGGGGATGGGGCTGCGGTGTGGGGTGATAGGGGCCCCTGGTGCTGGTCCTACCTCTTGCTGCCTAGTCTAGCCCCACCTTCAGGCCCAGAAATACAGACTTGAAGTCAGTGGAGACCCTGGCGATGCAGAAGACACCCCCACCCCTCCCAAGCACCCACTTAGTCCACCTGCTGTGCTGCTGCCAGCCAAAACATCAGCATCCTGAGAATCTGAGCAGCGCTGACACCCTGAGAATTAGGCGGAAGTGTAGGCAGAGCCACGTGGGTTACAGCGCCCTCCCTGTCCCCTCAGAATCGACTCAGCCTTGCCCATGGACTTAGCCGGACATCGATGAAGGCCCGCTCCAGCCGAGGGAGCATCTTCACCTTTCGAAGACGGGACCAGGGCTCCGAGGCGGATTTTGCAGACGATGAAAACAGCACCGCGGGGGAGAGCGAGAGCCACCGCACGTCGCTGCTGGTTCCCTGGCCCCTCCGCCGTCCCAGTGCCCAGGGACAGCCCAGCCTTGGAACCTCAGCTCCTGGCCATGTCCTCAATGGCAAAAGAAACAGCACCGTGGACTGCAATGGGGTAGTTTCTTTGTTGGGGGCAGGTGATGCAGAGGCCACCTCCCCAGGGAGCCACCTTCTCCACCCTATGGTGCTGGACCGACCCCCAGACACGGTGAGCCCACCCCTGGCTTACAGGCATCAGGCAGATTTGTCTCCCAAACTGGTGATGAGTACAAGGTTAAAAACCCTCTCTCTAAATGTTGATAAAACACCTACTGTGTGCCCCAGGCCCAGACCATCTCTCCCCGCATAGTTTCCATGCCAACAGGAAGGCAGACAAGTCAGAGGGAGGGGGAGGGAAGGAGAGAGGGAAGAAAAGTGTACATGTAAACCCATAGGGTGATACAGTGAGGAGGGATTCAGATATTTCACGTGATGGAGCATCAGTTCCAAGATGCCACAGTAGACCTAGACCAGTGTCCCAGAGACCATGTGCTGTTTTGGGTGCCTTCTGGATCTGTGGGTCTGGAACAAGCAATCCGGGCCAGGTGGCAAAGGGGCACTCAGAGGATTCTAGACGGCAGCTGTTCGGTGAGTAAGAAATAGGCACTGGCTAGCGCTTGGCTAACTGGTAACTCGGGGCCAGCCAAGGTCGTAAGTGTTGGGAGTGGAAAGCAGGGAAAGGGGAGAGGAACTCCCAACACACTTGCTAGGGGGCACTTAAGGAAGAGGAGCCAGGCTGCCTTCTACAGTGGGGAGGGCTGGTGCACGGAGCGGTTAGTGCCCAAGCCCGGGACATTAACCTAGGTTTGGAGTCCAGATTGCAGCTTACCAGCTGGATGGCTCTTGACAAATCTTTTCACTCCTCCGCACCTCAGGTGTCTCATCTGTATAGTGGGTGAAAAAGACCCATCTTGGGACCATTGGGAATATGAAAATGGCTCATAGTGGACAGGATTGAAGGCATATAGGACATGGTTGACACAGTTAAAATGTCATCGTGCCGTGCTATCAATCCCAAAGTGTGCCACCGACAGCAAAGGTGCAAACAGCCTGGGGAAGAGCCTGTCTGGCTTGTGGCACCGTGAGGTCAGTGATGACTCCCAACAGAGGAGGCAAATGTTTAGAGCCATTGTCAGCAAGGTACTAGTCATGAGAGGCCTGTCAGTGGCACGCTGGTGACTGCCCAGTTGGCCACAGGGGTCATGCTGGCCCCTGTCACTCCACATACAGTGCCTGAAGAGCCCACTCAGCAAAGTGAAGGGTGTCTCACACATGTCCAGGACAGAAGACAGTGGCTGGCTGAGGAATCTTGGTCAGGACGGTGGAAGTGTAAAGGGGAGAGGGGGGCGGCCCACATGGCCACTAGCTGTGGGACTTTATATGGTTAACTATCTGTAGCCTCAATTTCCGGCAGAGTGGAAATAAGTCTTAGCATGTACGTCAGCAGGTGGTAGGACCAAGAGAATTGAAACAGATCCAGGGGTTAGGCCAGATCTTGCCTCATGAGCATGTCACTGTTCCTGTGTGTTGTTGATGTGAGTGAGCAAAGGCTTCTGGGATACGTTGCCAAGCATCCAAGTCTTATATAGGAAGTGAAGGGGAGGAACTTCGAGACCCAGGGGCGGGGGCTGCAGAGTCTTCTGTGACCTTCAGGATCCATCACCTGAAGGGCAGGGTATCTGGCTTCCAGGAGCTCTGAGCTGAGCAGGCCCTGGGCTCTGGAGCCCCTGCCTCAGGCAGGCAGAGCTCAGCAGCCAGGAGCACTAATAGAATTTCCTAATCCCATTAGGGAGAAAATCATCTCATTGTGCTGCACATGTCGGGAGGAATCCAAGTTCACACACTTCATTATCGGGAACTCTGACTTCACCCATTCTCACTTCTGCAGGGCCCATTTGTAACTTTAAAGGAATTAGCAGGCCAAAACGGAGCCGTTTTGTAAGGTTAAAGGAATTAGCGACCAAGATGGAGACATTTGAAAAGTCAAAGGGATTAGCAAGCAGAAGCCCCTGGGAGTGCCCTCCCCACTCCTAGCTGGTCCCCAGTGAGCCCCTTTCTAGTCTGCAAACAGAGCCTGATGTTGGGTACATAGTGATCCAGGCGGCATGGGGAGGCAGGAGGAGCCCTCTCCGGATCAGGGAGGATCTGGATGAGCCCGGAGAGTGCCTGCCTGCCAGCTGATGCCCTCAGACAGCCCATAGCTCTGCTGCCAGCGTCTTTCTCCTTGCAAGCGCTTGTTGGAAGGCAACCCAGTGATGCAAAGTTCATAGAGTGAGCGGGGACCTGTGTGTCCCTTTCCGCACATGTCAACGCTTTAACAGTGGGGCATTTGTCCTCCAGGTCTCTGTCTTGCTTTTACATCTGTCTAACTCTTCGTCTTGGAGATGTTCGCATGGGAGTGTAACCCAGGTCAGCTTGTCGTTGTTGTCTGTATCAGAGGTCAGGGTTGGTCTGTGGCCGTGATTGATTTTAATAATCTTCCTATTGGCTGGTTGTTTAGTTTTGGTATTAGGAACAGTGCCACAATGAACATCATTTCTCTGCAGTTTTGGCATGTGAAAGTATTTATGAAGGTAGATCACAAGACGAGGATTCTCAGGACCATTTGAAAACTCCTAGGTAGCAGCTGAAGAGAGAGATGGCTCAGTGGTCGTGAGCACTGACTGCTCTTCCGGAGGAGCAGCATTTGATGACTTCCAGCAACTGTGTGGAGACTCACAGCTATGAAACTCCAGTTCCAGGGTCTCCAACACTCTTCTAGTGTTCATAGGCACCAGACGCACAGTGCACAGGCACACACATGCAGGCAAAACACTTATACACATAAAATAAATAATAATCATTCAAAATTGTTTCCTGAGTAGGTACAGCCACACTTCCCCCGAGGGGCATGGCCGGCCACCAGCCCCAACTAAGCACCATGCTGTTTTTGTGTTTCTGTGGATGTCATCCTAGCATATGTTAGGGGGTTTTGTTTGTTTGTTTGTTTGTTTGCTTTTTCTTTTTCTAGCTTCCTTCTACCTTTAACTCCAGAGAACTTTAATTAAGATCATGTACTCTGTGGCAGCCTGTGCACTGGCAGGGCCCAAATGGCATTATGTACACTGAGAACATGGACGGAGATGATGGTGGACAGAGGAACGAGAATCTGGGAGTTGTTAGCTGGAGTAGGGCTGGTTCTCCAAGTCCAGCATTCAGGATCCCATCAAGACCTCCATCCTTGGGGCTGTGATATAGTCCCGTGGTAACCGTGGCTAGAGTGTGTGCCTAGCATACACAAAGCCCTGGGTTTGGTCCCCGGCACAGCGTGAGCTAGACATGGTGGTACACACCTGTAACCCCCAGCAGCCCTTGGGAGGTAAGGGCGGAAGGATGGGGAGTTCAGGGATATCCTCAGCTACATGTCAAATTCCAGGCCAGCGTGGGCTGTGTGAGACCCTGTCTCAAAAAGAAAGGGGGGGGCCAGAATGGGTAAAGGTAATGGTGGTCAGCCTTTGCAACCTGAGTTCAGTCCCCGAGACCCATTGACAGGAGAGAACTGACCTTCATACGTGCACATATCCACATAAATTAAGTCAAAAAATAAATAAATGCCGTTTTAAAATTGAAAGAACACAAGAACAAGACTTCCACTGTGCCTTCTTGAGTCCTGCCCAGCCTGAGCCCCCTCCCAGGCTGATGCATGTCTCCTGGTTGCACGCAGACCACGCCATCAGAGGAGCCAGGTGGGCCCCAGATGCTGACCCCGCAGGCTCCGTGTGCAGATGGCTTTGAGGAGCCCGGAGCACGGCAGCGGGCGCTCAGTGCTGTCAGTGTCCTCACTAGCGCCCTGGAAGGTCAGTCAGTGTCCCTGGTGTCCCGAACCTCCCCCACGTTCCCAGCACCCCTTCCCTCCATTCTAGCCTTCCCCAGACATATCTTCTTCCGTCTGCCCCCACCCCCAGGCCCCCGACCTCCCCCAGACTTCTGTCTGTCTCCACCTTTGGACCCCCGACCTCCCCTAGACGTGTCTTGTGTCTGCCCCACCCTCGGACCCCGTACCTCTCCGCGACAGGCGTCTGTCCCGCTATGAGCATTTGTGTCTGTTCTTTGCGCTCTTCTCTGGTTCTGCTCCTTCTTTTCTAGGTGTCCCACGTCCGTCCTGGACTGCCCTAGCCCTTCTCCATCTCACCCACCCCTCTCCCAAACATCCCCCGGTTGGTCTGTCAAGAACCAGCCTGTCTCCTGCATGCCCTTCCTGTTCTAGCCTGTTCTCAGCCATTCCTGTGTCCACTAGACTAGTACGGCTATCTTGCATCCATCTCCGCTGGTCCCACACTAGGCAACTCCGCACACCTTCCCAAATCAGACTGGGTCCCCTGTTTTGTGTCACCCTGTCCCAGGTGGATATGCTTATGTTTTATAGACTATCCCAGTACCCCATCCCAGTCTGTCCCGTGTACCCTAGTATCAGAACTTGGCTGTTCGGCTTCCTGCCCTCATTTGCAGCCTGTCCTGTTCTGAGCCTTCTCATATCTATGAGAGGCAATTAGCTTACATGAACCTCCATTCATTGTAATCTGTCATGTCCTTATTTTCTCCTTATCCACCTTGGTTTCCTATCCTCCCACATTTCCAGAGTAAAGAACTGAGGCGCAGGCCACCCATTGCCCTAGCCTTCCCTCATTGTACCACTGTCATTTAGGACCTCGCCATCTCCCCTGTGCAAGTCCCAAGACCTTTCTAGAATGTCACTAGATGCAGCCAACTTGATCAACAAACCCCGTTAACTCCCTGACTGTCCTCAGAGTTGGAGGAGTCCCACCGTAAGTGTCCGCCATGCTGGAACCGCTTTGCCCAGCGCTATCTAATCTGGGAGTGCTGCCCTCTTTGGATGTCCATCAAGCAGAAGGTGAAGTTCGTGGTCATGGACCCGTTTGCTGACCTCACTATCACCATGTGCATTGTGCTCAACACGCTCTTCATGGCTCTGGAGCACTACAACATGACAGTCGAGTTTGAGGAGATGCTGCAGGTTGGAAACCTGGTAAGGACCACACGCCGTTGACTCTTAAGGGGGCATCTCTGAAGGCCATGGCTTTCACGGGGAGGGGATTCTGAAGGTGTGAGTCATGGAAGACATCTTGGAGGAGGAAGTGTCACAGTCAGGTTTAGGGAAGCAAAGGTGTGTAGGTTTGCAGTGGGAGACGAGGGTTTGCATTTGTCAGCGTGCTCATGTGCTACGAAGCTGAAGGGAGTAGGGGCATCTGATATGCATGGAGACGCGAGCCTCAATGGTGAACAAATGGAGAGGGAAGTGTATGGAGGAGGATGGGGCTGCTGTATGGCAGAGAATTGCACAGATGAGCGTCGCTGTTGTTGATTGGGGAAACGGAGGATGAGTGACTGGGTAGGGGAAGAAGGGAAGAATAGAGGGATGGATTATTGGAAAGAAGAAGTCGTGAGAGAGAAAGAGATGGGTAGATGGATGGTTGGATGAATGGGAGGAAGGTTAGAGAGGAGACTGCAAAGGAAGGACAGATGGATAATTAAATAATATAAGAGAGGAAGGGAGGACAGAAGGATGGACAGATGATTAGAGATGTTGGAATGAGAGGCAGGCATGGATAATTAAATAGGACGGGGGCTGAGAAAGAAAATTGGATATGTAGGTGCTGAAAGTAGATGATTAGAGAGTGGGAGGTGGGCGGGTGGGCATTTAAATAGAAAAGGAAGAAAAGAGTGGGTGGGGGAACAGAGGCCGTCTGGGTCAGTGGATGGGAAGAGAGATGACGTCTGGGTCAGTGGATGGGAAGAGAGATGACGTCTAGGTCAGTGGATGGGAACAGATGACGTCTGGGTCAGTGGATGGGAACAGACGACGTCTGGGTCAGTGGATGGGAAGAGAGATGACGTCTGGGTCAGTGGATGGGAACAGATGACGTCTAGGTCAGTGGATGGGAACAGATGACATCTGGGTCAGTGGATGGGGTAACAGATGATGGTTGAGTTAGTGGGTAGGTGAACAAATGATGTCTGGGTCAGTGGGGGGTGGATAGATGATGTCTGGGTCAGTGGGTGGATGAACAGATGTTGACTGGATCGGTGGGTAGATGGACCTACGGATAACTGGATCAGTGAGTCAATCAAGGATGTGCAGAATCAGATCTGAATTCTGACTCAACTCTTACTAACTAGATACCTCAAGCAAATTACTTAATCCTGGTAATGGGCACAATAAGTATGTGCTGAATTTAATAAATGCAAGAATCAGCCAATGTGAGCCTCGTAGGAAGCTAATGAGGCAGAATAAGATAATGTCCATAGCATGCGTTCCTCCAGCCTGTGTGAACAAGCCCTCGCAGAGATGGGGGCTGTGCTTGTGGTTGTTATTATTAAAGAAACTGACCCCCAGAAGTCAAGATATCTGGGTTCCTTCGGATAATTTTCTTGAAACCACATCAAGTTCTGCCTCTTCACTATACAGATGAAGAAACTGAGTCAGGAGGGGTGGCATGGTGGACATAAAATCAGGTATTCATCTACTATATCCTGACATGTGAATACAGCCAGCTCCGTGCCAGAGATCCTAAGCAGGACTGGCCAGAGTCCCAGGGATCATTGCTCTGGCCAGTGGGGAGACCACTAGCCGGGTCTTAGGTCTGTCTCACAGCAGACCTAAGACCCAGCTGCTCAGGTGGCTCACACAGACAGGCCTCACACATTGCAATCTGGATATTTTCTTCCATTAGTGCTTTATAAACCCAGAACGTTAAGTGGTCATTTGCAGACTTTTTTCCCCAACATTTTTCTAATCATTTGAGCCCATTTGGCTATTCTTGTACTTTCCTTCTTGCAAATTGAGGGGGAGGTACATCTCAGCATGCGGAGTCTCGTGGTGCAGCCAGGAGTATTGCGTGGTCTTTGGTACATCTCAGCATGTGAGTCTCATGGTACAGCTGGGGATATTGGGTTTTCTTTGGCATATCTCAGCATGCAGAGTCTCACGGTGCACCTGTGGGTGTTAAGGGGCCATCAGGTGGTGGGTGTGGGCTTTAAGTAGAGTGTGGTTTCCTAGGTAGGACTGGGCAGCAGTCGGATGTGATGAAGGGTCTTGGTGGCTTTGCCGAACTTAACTTGTGACTGAATGACAGTTGTACCAAACCTGTCACTTGGTTATTGGTAACAGCTGTGTTTTGTGCTGTTTGGCTAGCTTTATTGCTACAATTAAGGCTTTGGTTTTCTTGAATTTAATTCTATTTAATTAATTTAATAATAATTCTATTTCATTCTATTTAATATAGTCCAGGTGGTTTAAATATTAATGTAAAGAAACAAAATCACCAAAATAAGCATAGGTAGGTAATCTTGGTTGGGGACAGACTCTCCAAGCATGTCTCCAAACAGAGTCCATAAAAGAGAAGACTGGGAGATTAAACTGCTCAGCCCATTACCTAATCAAAGGCAACAACTGGAGAAGATAGATTGAAAAGTCTCCCTTATGAAAGAATTAATAATACAGCAGATTGGGGCTGGAGCTGAAGGGATGTCTCAGTGGTTAAGGGCACTTACTACTCTTGCAGAGGACGCTGGTTCTGTTTCCACTACTGTCTGAAGCTCCAGTTTCAGGGGATCTGACTCCTGGCCTCTGCAGGCACCTGCGTGTACACAAACATAATAC
>LOJH01012263.1:3525-25741 GCA_001685095.1 Ellobius talpinus
TTTGCCTGAGCTAATGGGAGCTCACCAACTCCAGCCGGACTGGGAAGGAACAAATATAGGACCAAACTAGCTCCTCTGAATGTGGTTGATATTTTCATGGCAGGGGCAGACTAAGGGGCCACTGGTAGTGGCACCAGAATTTATCCCTACTGTATGTACTGGCTTTTTGGGATCCTGTTCTCTTTGGATGGATACCTTGCTCAGCCTAGATATAGTAGGGAGGGCCTTGGATCTTCCACAAGGCAATGTGCCTTACCCTCTCTGAAGATTAGATAGGGGTGGCCTGGGAGGGTGTGTTGAGAGAATGGGAGGGAAGGGGAACTTAGATTGGTAATTTTTTTTAAAAAATCTAATAAATTAAAAAAGCCATCCATTTTCTAAACAGAACTTCCAAATTTGAGCTAACCCTGTATTATAGACATTTATAAGAGGTAGAAGAGAAACATCTTTGAAACCTTCAATGTTGCCCACAGAAATATTTTTCATAAGTATAGAATTATTACCTTGAACCTCCAATATTTAGGTTTCAACTGCTTTCTAACTACTCATTTGTACTTGTGCTTAGTTCTATAAAATGTATCGCACTTGGAGATTTCATGTTACTACAACCTCAGGCGAGATAGAGAGAAGATCCATGACAGAGATCTTTCATGCCATATTTTAGAGTTATGACCATTAATCCCCTCCCTAAGTCTCAAACATAGGCAAATGGTTGATCTTTTCCATTTCTACAGTTCTTCAGTCCAAGAATTGGCTAAAAATGTAGTTTATATACTATGAGTATTTTTAATATGAGCAATTTTATATTGCCTTTGAAATACACACAAGTCATTGAACTTGTCAATGGTTTATTCCTTTGTATTTCTGAGTATCAGTTCATGATGCAGTGGAACAATGTAACTACACTGCTTAACAATTTACCTTTTGGAGGACATTTGGGTTGTTCCCATTTATGATCCCGATGACTAAAGTTACTAGCTGCTAGATAGCTTGCATAAATACTTTCATTTCATATCTGGGCATCTTTTTCTCTGGAGTTCACATGCCGAATAATATAATAATCACATATATGCTTTTGTAAGAAGCCATCATGATACTCTTACAGGTGGATATACTGCTTCACAATTCCAACAACAGTGTTTGTCTGTGCTTGCTGGTATAGGACAGAAGAAGGAGAGCATCTTATAGTAACCTTTTGTCCATTCAATTATAAATAGAGGTGGTGATTTAGCTTTTCACTGGGACAGAGTGACAGGGATGGGTTGAACTCTGAATTTGATTGGTGACTAGCACTGTTGGCCCTGCATACATAAGTAATATTGCTCCCTGCCTGATCCTATTATTCAGATAGATGCTTCGGTCCTTCCAAATGCTGAAAAGAAAGCTGTTTCACCCATGGTGATTGGCAGTGTGATTAGAGCATGGTGCTTGCTTCTTCAATATGGCATGTTGTTTGTTATAGAGGGGAATGGTGCTTGGTGGAAGATCAATCCCCCATTTGCTCCACTAAGCTTTTTGACATAAGGTGGGTATGTGGCTAGGGGAGCATTATCAAGTTTTCCTTTAGTGTTTGGCTCCAGGCTTGTGGATATGACCAAGAAAAACTTTTTGTTGTTGAACCATCAACTGACTTGTGCTTTGGGTGAATAAGCAGGAAAATCTTGGAAAAAATATTAAATCCTTTTATGAGTTTGTAATAGTGACTACAATAGAGTTCTGTCTAGTATCTAAGTTAGGTGACTAAATGTCCCAAGGAACTCACTTAGTTATTTTTCTGTTGCTACCATAAAACACCATTATCATAACAACTTAACTGTTGTTATTTTAACAAAATCTCAATTGTTTGATTTTACCAATGAAGACTCAGAGACCAGATGCTGGGATGAAAATCTGGTAGCTGAGAGAGTCATCAAAAACACCCAACTGACCTTTCTTTTCAGCTGATGTCCCAGAAGCCTCCTGCCTTCTCCTACACTGTCTCAAACTAACTCCTCAAGCTGAATGTCTATACCTCCAATGTACTGAGTCTCTCCCTCCAACCTCCTGACTCCTTCCCTTATTTCCAATGTTTTTTTTCTTAGTAATCCTATGTTCACTCCCTTTCAACTGGTTGCCTGCTCTTCCTCTTAACCTATGGTTGATTTTATTTAATCCCGTTTACAATATTCAAGCAGAAACTTCTTGGATTAAAAGTGTGTGCTAGGGCTGAGCCACACCACAACTAAAAATAAGTTTCTCCAGTAAATAATGAAATCTCAAGGATTATGGTATGATCAAATGACCTGCAACATTTTCCCTCTCTTTTTTTGTCTATGTAAAAAGGAAAGGTTTTAACTCTAACACAATAAAACTATTGATGATACCAAAGCTATTTCTTACAATTTTTCCACGATGTCCAGATTGATTGTATTTGGAAGTTGTAGAATTAGGTATTTTTGAGTTCAAAGTTCTTTAAAATGGTCGTGTCAGTCTCATCTGAACTCAGCAACAGTTTGTAGTCTAAAGAGGAATTATGGATAGTATTTGTCAGCTTTGAGACAATCCTGGCTAGGTAGAACAAAGCAGTCAACCCAAAGGTGCCCACAGCTTGCACAGAACTTGGAGGCAGAAGAAGTGTGTGGTAGTTTCTCTTACTGCTGAGTGTTACCACAATCCAGGTGCATTCATTGTTGCAGGGTGCCATCATCTTCTTGGAATACCTCAGAAAGTTTATATTTACATAGCATTCTTACAGATTTAGAGATATTTATACCTTAAGAAAAGTCCTAGAAAATCAATTGGAAACCAAAGATTATGAGGTTAGTGGCAATATAATAGTCCCTTATTTTTTGTTTTCCTCTGTCTCATACTATGTGACTCTTTAAATAAAAGACAGAGATTTTGGATTTTCCTTTATCAAGTAGGCATGAGTTTAGAGAAGAAGAGAACCACTTTCCAAATCCAAAGCCAGCTTTAATTTTCCATTGAATTGGGGCCACTGGAAGACAATTGCCTCTTATATCTATAGAGATCAGCCAAAACATAAATAAAATAAAAAATAAAAAAATAAAAGCATTTGGAAATCCTCCATGGGCAGGCCAGCCTCATAGTGGGAAAAAAGAAGAGAGTTATTATCTGGGTGTAGTGGGTGTACCAACCCTGGCCCACAGCTGGTGGTGGTCAGGCAAAAAGGGGCAGAAGCTGGGACAAGATGGTAACATAGTTGCTGATGCTCATCTGGGGCTCCAAACTGGGATTTCAGGCCAGTCGACTGGAAGTGGGTGATACCACTTGGCCAACTCACTTTTTTTTGCACATTTTCTCTTGCTAATTCATTGTTTTTCTTCAGATGTTTTGCTTGTCCAGTGGTCTCTGGATTCCTTAGTTTGATTCTTTTATTCTCCTGGGAAGATAAAAGAAAAATCCTGATTTATTTAATAGCTACTTTCAAAAGGCAAACTGAAATTCAAAGTTAATGTCCTTTGTGATCTAAAAATAAATACACTTAAACCTGGAATTTATATATAAAGAGAACAGAGAATACAGTTGTATTTGTCCAATCACACTAAGGTATAATTACTTTTATTTTTTAAATTAATTGAAAGATAATACTTTTGTGATGCCAAAAAATATGTTACCCTTGGAAAGATATAACCTGCCAAAAAAGGAAGCAAAGGAATCCGCACAGAGTTAGGAATGGAGCCCTATTGTACTCTGTCACATGACTTCTTTTTTTCCTTCTTTTTTAAAAATTGATTTTATTGGGCTATACGTTTTTCTCAGCTCCCCTCCCTTCCACTCCTGTCCCCTTGAACCCTCTGCCATGGTCCCCAGGCTCTGGGATTGTGATTTGTAGGCTGGTTTTCTTTATTTTATGACTAAAAGCCACTTATGAGTGAGTCCATGTGATATTTGTCTTTCAGGATCTGGGTTACTGCACTCAATATAATGTTTTCTAGATCCATCCATTTGCCTGAAAATTCAAGATTTCATTATTTTTTCTAGTTGTGTAGTACTTCTTTGCGTAAATGTACCATACTTTCATTATCCATTTTTCTGTCAAAGGGCATTTAGGTTGTTTCTGGGTTCTCACTTTGACAAACAATGCTACTATGATCATAGTTGAGCACATGTATGATTATTTCAGGGCTGAGCAGCAGGGAACCAACAAGCGACCTCCTTCAACAGATAATTTATAGCAGTTTGCCAAAATACATGTTCTCTGGTCACTTCTGAATTTTTTGTTTTATCTGCTGATGCTGTTCTGCCTTTGACTACATCCAGAGCAGTGTTGTTTTTAACAACAGGCATTAATTTTTTTACTTGTTCATAGATTAGTTTCACCAATGATAAGATGAATTGATTGAATAAAATTTGATATTGGGGTCTGCAGGATGTCTCTTAGGGCATTTTTCAATGTCAGTACATTATCTTGTTGTTATCTTGTTGATCTGAATTCATTAGTTCAATGCCAGCCTTTGTCATACATTCTGTATTCTCCAAAATCAATAATCTGTTTAGGTTATCTCTAGAATAAAGCATTTTTCTATGATCCCCTTGTCTACAGTCTTTTTAAACTGTCCTTGCTTACCACAGTTAAAACAGCTGAGATTTTGATTTTTCTTAAAACTTTCAGGAATTATTTCTCCTATCAGGGTAGCATCCTAACCATGAGACCCATTATCAACTGTATTTCTAATCCATTAATCTATTGGCGATGATATGTCATTTAAAGGCTTACTCACCCTTTTGCATTCTTAATTAGCATCTTTAAAAGTTAAAGATTTGATTAATATTTATCTAAATTCCAGATCTGATACTACTCTATTTACAGCTGAGGTCAGTTTTTGAAGAAATCAGTGAAGGCTTCTCTGGTGTCTTGTATAATTCTAGTAAAGGACTCACAGCCCTGTCATGATTCTTCAACTGTTTTTACAACTCAGCATATTGATGTTCACATAGAAACTGATCTTGGGAAATAGTTATACCTCTAGCCCTATTTTATTGTACTTTCTATCATGTTCACCAGTACCTGAGTACCAGCTTCCAGTATTTCTTTCCAATCTTGGGGAATAATTCTGTTCTGAGTTGCCTATGAATTTAATATCTGCTTCACATATCATAAATGCAAGCATGTAAAACGACTGCTTCCTCAAATCTAATAGTTCTATGTGACTCCATTTAAATTAATGATAGCATTGGTGGTGCCTATTGTCTGTTAGTTGTTTTTGTATAGCAACTGGATAAATTAAGTTTGGTTTTCTAAAAATCTTCAGTTTCATTGTGTGGTTGTGTGGTAGGTTCTTGTTAAATTCCTTTGTCTATGTCTGAGTATTTTTGTTATTTTTGTTTATAAGTCTTTTTGAGGCTTGTATCTTATCAATACACTTTTCATATTTGGGACAATTATCAAACTACTTTTCATATTTGGCTCAAAAAACCCACTATGGCTATTGAGGATAAAATGAAGTACCAGACTCATAATAATATTAATCAGTATTAGTTCAATCTCTTAAGTTATTTATCTTTTCATTTTCTGCTTCAGTTCTTAAGCCATCAAAGGCAGCACTATGCAGAGCCATAGTGTCCTCTATTATTTTTCCCATCCTTAACGTGGGAAAGATTTTTCCTTTCACTGTTACTTAACTTTGTCCTTGAAAACATGCCAGTTGTATTATAAAATATGATGAACTCCCAGGTTATCCACAGCTGGTGTGATTACTCTGTATTGAAGCTCCAATTGTTTCTTTTAACAAAATCTCAATCACTTGATTTTTATCAATGAAGACTCAGGAGCCAGATGCTGGGGTGAAATCCTACTAGCTCAGAGAGGCAAAGAAAGTGCCCAGTTGACATTGTTCCTCAGCTGATGTCCCAGAAGCTTCCTGCCTTCTTCTATGAGGTGTCAAAGAAACTCCCTAACTTAATGTTCCTCTTTCCTTCTTCCTTGACATTTCTCTATCCATCCTCTGATTCCCCCTTTCTCTCTCTCTGTTTTTTCCTTAATAATCCACTGGAATGCTGACTTGCTCCAGATCTTGGAAACTGAACTGTGCTTTTGTTTCCCAGGCACCCATACCCAAATAATCACACAGATATTATATATGTAATATATTAATTACAAGACTGTTTGACAATGGCTCAGGCTTATTCCTAGCTAGCTCTTACATCTTAAATTAACCCATTTCTATTATTTTATATTTTAATATGAGGCTCATGGCTTGTAGGTAGCTACAGGGTGTCTGCCTGACTTTGTCTTCTTTCTTTCTGCATTCAGCTTAGTTTTCTTACCTATTTATATATCCTGTTTTGCTATAGGCCCAAGCAGCTTCTTTGTTAACCAATGGAAACATGTGCATAGAATATAGAGGGAAATCCCACATCAGGATCTCAAGAGTTGGTTATAGATAGAACTGTTCCTTGTGCTGCTTGGAATGTGGAAAGAGATATTTCTTCAAAGGACCCTTTGAAACTTCAGCAAACACTTAACCTTCTTATTACATTTATAATACTGTATTTTAAAACTTAGAACACAGATATGTTTTGAGAAAAATTCACCAATTCATATTAATTTCTAGTATCATATCTATTTGATCTAGTTCTTCAGATTATTTTGGGGGGTGTGTTTATAGAGGTGTGGGCCAGATTTGTGTTGATTTATTTGTATATACTTGCTCATGGTTAACTTTATGTGGCATTTCCCAAGCAGTATCTCTCCTCTGATTTTTGGGACAGTGTTTCTCATTGGCCTAGATCATATTAGTTAGGATAGGTTGACTGAACAGAAAGCATGCATTCAGATTGATGTCTCTTTTCTGTGCTGATAGAATTAGTAAATGTAAACATAACCAGAATTTTTATTGGGTGATACAGATGGTACTTATACATTCATATTTATGTCATAAGCATTTTACCAATTTAATCATCTTGTCAGCCTGTAGAAATTCTGTTCATTCACTTTCTGGTTTAGAAGTAGTAATTTTATTTACTCCTCCTAGAATAGCTTGTAAAATTCACATGTTATTTATACATTTTATGTTATTAGTGTTTATTACTCAATTTAAAGGATGTTTCTCAGAAAATTAGACAATTTTTCAATATATTTCTCCATACCAGAGAGGTCAGAGCCTTTGGAATATCAGATTCTATTTACTATCCTGCTGTTTTAAGATAATATTTCTAATCCTATTTCTTACATTCATTACTACTAGTGACCTACAAGTTTGCTTATTTTTTTATTAATCCCTATTTTTATTACATCTCTGAATGAATTATTCTTTGTGTGAAAAGAATGTTCTACAAAAAATAATGGATTTCTACAAAAAATAAGGTACTTGATTTTCTAATAATCTTAAAATATTTTTGATTTCTCTATTATTTAAGAAAAAGTTTTATTTATTTTACAATTCCAGATTTCTAGTGAATTTATATAAGAAAAACAGACTTTCTAGTGGATCCTGGAACACACATGTCTTAAGAAAAATTGGTCAAATATTGTTTATTTTAGGAAAGTTACTCATCGCTGTATGTTTTCAGGAATATATACTTGCCATTGATGTTTTACTATCTGAAAAATATAGTTTCAGGTACAATTATTTTAGTCGCCATATTGAGCAAGTACTAATTTTTCCTAGTATTTAAGGAAGTGTTTCTCTTTAATTTGGAAAACTTATGGGCATCTTTTCTTCAAAAGATATATCGTGTTTCTTATAATTGTATATCTATCTGGAATTCCAGTTTAGTTTTGTTAGATTTTTCTAGCTTGACTTCCAACTTTCTTCATAGTCTTTGCCCTTCATTCTTGTGCCCAAGCTTCTTGTTTTCTTTACCTATATTCATATACAGAGTTTTAAAAACAATTTAACTTAATGTATTTCAATCTACTAATCATGTGTTCAGATATAAGTAGCTGGCTGCTTATTATTAATGTGGATTATTCATTATTACATTTTCAGTTTTAGCAAAATGTTATTCTAAGTGTTATATCCTGGTAAAGGTATTATAGATACTTTCTCTTTTATTGTTGTTCAAAATTTTATGATTTATAAAAATATTAACTTTTTGTGTAGGTTTTGTCCGTTTGTGAGACTGTGTGCCACATGTATTCGGTGTCCACTGTAATCAAAAGAGGGTATGAAATCTTTTGTAAGTAGAGTAGCAGACATTCACTAATTACCGTCTTTGTGCTGGAAATTATTCTTTTTTGTAAACATTATTTTCTCCTTTTACATAGATATCCTTATTCCCACTACTTCCCCTCTTTCTACTCCTATCCCACTCCCATCCACTCCTCAGAAAGGCTAAGGCTTCCCATGGGGAGTCAACAAAGTCTGGCACATCATGTTGAGGCAGGACCAAGGCCCTCACACCCCACCCCCTAAATATAGGCTTAGTGAGGTATCCTTCCTAAAAGAATGGGTTTCAAAAAGCCAGTTCAAGCACTAGGAATAAATCCTGGTCCCACTGCCAGTGGCCCCACAGACTGTCCAATTCATACAACTGTCGCTCACATTCAGAGTGCCTAGCTTGGTCCTTTGCAGATTTCTCCCACTATCAGTCCAGAGTGAGTGAACTCCCACTAGCTCATATCAGTTATTTCTGTGGTATTCCTATCATGGTCTTGACCCCTTTCCTCATATTATCATTCCTCCCTCTCTTTGGCTGTTCAGTTTTATAAAAAGCAGCCAGTGCTCTTAAACACCAAGTTAGCCCTGAAGCCCCAATTTTGTGATTTGAAAAGTAAATATGTGTTACTGAATTTTATTAACCTATATTTTGCTTTCGTGTTCCATTTTAAAGTTTAACTTAGCTGTCTGATATTTTCAAATATGTATATAATGCATTCTGGTTACTTTCTCTTCCATATCCAATTTTATACCCCTCCTACCCCTTAGTATCTTTCTTCTTCCAAGCCTGTTCCTTTCTCAGATGGTTGGCATTTTGATTGTTGTATGGCCCATTTTATTTAATCAGGACCATCTATATGACATAATTTGACTATACATTCATTGGGTTATCAGTTGGCATATGACTGAATAACATTAAAATGAAATTAGTGGAGGAAAAAGTTGAATTGCAGTTAGTAAGAATCAATGATATGCCTTCATTCTTCTACTTATTTTTCTAATTCTTTTCAATTTCCCCAGTTTCTAAAAAATCTACATAGATTTCATTGATTTGAGAATATAAATGAGTCTGTGATTAGGATTTGTATGGGTGCGCATATATGAGTCCACAAGCGTATGAGTTATGAGTGTGTGTATGTGTGTATTTATGTGGATGTTTGGAGATCAGGATAATACCTCATGTGTCAGTCTCCATATTCCACCCTATTTGAGTCAAGTTGCTACATTTTGTTGTTTACCAATGTGTACACGAGGTTTCCCAGCCTGCAAGCTTCTAGAGTTTCTCCTGTCTCTACCTCACTTTGATCACAGGAGAGTGCTGCTTGCTTCTTGTAGGACATTACAACTCAGGCTATCACAGTTGGGTGGCAAGTAACTTACCATTATGTCATTTCTTATGAATGTAAATTTTTTCTAGGTATGTATTAGTGATATTTGTTATGCTTACTTTTTTATTCAAATAAAATTTTATTTCTAATTTCCCTTGTGTTTTATCTAAACCAATTGTATGAATATAACTAATTACATTATTTGGTTTTTAAATACTTTGAGATTTCCCAGAGGTGTTTTGCTTTGGTCACATGTCACTTAACAATGAGGCTATGTTCTGAGAAATGAGTCATTGAGTGATTTCACTTTAATGTGAATAACATATGTGATACTAAGAAAATCCAAGATTGATATGATGTCATTATGAGATACAATTTATGAAACCATAGAAATAGGTAGTCTGACATTGAATTAGAGACATTCATACCATTGAGATCACTTAAAGATTAGCTAGAGGAACTCAGGTTCCAGAAAATAATTTTGACATCTTGGAGACAGAATATGAAGCAAAACCAACAAATAAAAATGTTCTTGAGGTCACATTCTATTTCCATATTCCCAAGAATGCTTCCATTTTGTTATCAGAAAGAATACAAAAAGTCACACAGCAGAATGTAACAAAAACATACAGAAACTGTTGCCACACAGAGAAAGTTAATTGTTCCATAGTCCATTCAGATATAAATTAACAGTGTCTCAAATGACTGTACAAACAATGTGCTCTCTACTGTTACACTTCTTTGGGGGCAATACTAAATTTAGAGTTGTACTTGCCAGAGAAGGAACATCTGTATGATTGATCCCCAAGAACTAGTAAGATTAATGTACAAATGACTTATGCAACCCCATTTTATGGCATGCCCTTTTGAAATTTAAGGGAAATATCACCTTTTTACACTTAAACTAAAGGCCATGACATTGTGGAACTTTTAAAAGTAATCCTATTTACTAATCATCTTTAATGCATTGATGTAGTTTTTAAAAGAATTCATTTTAGTTTGTGTGTAACTGAGCTAAAAGAGGCATATTGAAGCATTCTGTCAGTTTTATCACTCAATAGGCCAGGGTTGAAGATTGTGAATAACAGTCTTCACTACACAGCATGAACAGCTAACTGGTAAAGTCAAAAAAACAAACTTTAGACAATGCTAAAGAAGATGAGTAAGACAGTGAAAAAGATGATAAAATCATAATATGATGAGTGTCCTGGAGTAGGAAATCAGTCACTACATTCTTCCTACCGCTATCCATGGATGGAAAAAATGCTGGGAAACATCAGGGACTAAGAATCTGCAGTTGACTCCTACAGCTCCCTTCACCATCACATTCCTTTGTTTCAACAACAAATTCTTGAAGGTGCGTCTTGGAACATGCTGGTCACAAAGGCCATGAATTAAGTAAATGATATTCATTCTCCATTTTGTTGTCCAATCCCAATTCCCTAAAAATAGCCCAAACACTATAGCAGACCACCTCCTGTGACCTGTTAATTTACTTGGTTCCCATCCCCAGGGTTTTCAACAAATTCTAAAGGCACATCAGCTTTTTCCCTCTGTGGACCCTCTCAGAACACCATCCTTTCTAAACTAACATCATTCCTTTGTGTCAATACCTAGAAATATTTTTACTGGGGATCCCCAGTGATCACTCCTGGCAGGATCTCAGAAGGTTTCTCTACCAGGCAACCTACATCCAACACTTTTTCCTAAGACCCAGAGAAGGCTACAGACAAAAAGAAATGGAACATCTGTCCATAAAAGATGAGACAAGGTATCACCACCCCAAATTGCAATCATCACAAACATCCATGCCTGGATGTCAACATCAAAACATAATCAATAACACTCTGGACAACACTGGAACTCAAAAACTCTTTTTTAGTGCATCACTAGTGTTATGGGATTCCCCTCTGTATGGTGTGAATATGTTTTATTACCATTGGTTAATAAAGAAACTGCTTTGGCCTATGACAGGGAATAATATATCAAGGCAGAAAATACAAAAAGATAGAGGAAAAGAAGACAGAATCAGGCAGCAACCAGCCAGCCACCAAGAAAACAAGACATGTAGAACATGAGGTAATGCCATGGCCATGTGATAATATGTAGACTAATTGAAATGGGTTAATTTAATATGTAAGAGAGCTAGAAATATGCCTGAGTCATCAGACAAACCGTCTTGTAACATAGTTTCTGTGTGAATATTTGGATCTGGCCAACCAGGAAACGAAAATTCAATCTCTATTTATGACTGGTGCTCAAATATTTGGCAATAATATCCACATAAAGCCTAGAAAAGTTTTTTTTAAAAAGGGCTTCTAGATCCACAAAAATTGGAGTCAATTGGAGCTTCCTGGTAGCTGCATATTTTCCAATAGGTTCTGTTGCTGGCAGCAAGCAGAGAAGGCCTCCTCACTCAGAATTAGCAGTAAAAACTGTGTTAATCTTTTAATAAATAGATTCTTGGTTCATCCTGGTAGCACAAATGGATCTGGCTCTTTCAGGAGGTTCTTGAACGGAGTTTATGAGCAGTGTACTCCAAGTTGCTTGGTGGCAATGTGGGACAGCTGCTTCCAAGAATTGGGGTGGTAAAAATGGCCCCCAGAAATAGCAGTAAACAAACCTCCGCCATGTTGGAAAGTTGAGCAGGATGAAACCAATAGTCAAAGCGGCCACTCTGGTCCTAGCCATGCCTTATTAAAAGTTCACAACAGTGATCAAAAAAGGATAAGATATATGCAATAAAGATATATTCAGACAGAGATAAACCTCTGTATGTGTCACAGTGTGTTTTTAAAAAAATGTATGTAGGCTTAAGAAAAAAATGAGTATAGGCAGTTATAGAAAGAAATAGTTCTAAAAACTAAAGCCTTTAAAGAGACAGTAAAAGTTTTATAAAGGAGTAAAGATAATAACAAAAATATTAAAATTAATAGAGTAAAAAAGAAGTAAGAAGCATTATAAGATGGAATATACACAGAGAGTCGGGATTATGTATATTATTTTGTTGTTTTTGTATTTTTTTACTTTTAATCAGTTAACTGCTAAAAAAAATTTGATTCTGGGGGCTGCTAAGCTAAACCAACATGTATATTTTTAAGTTATCTTGACTTCAAAATTTGAGTGTAAGGATATGTTGCTTTGGAAAAGAGGTTTTGCTTTTGTTTCCACAGAAGATAAGAACATGAAAAGAATCCTCCTTCCAGGCTAATGTGTTGGGATAGAGCAGTACCTCTGAAAGGTCTCCATAAACCCTAAAAGTATTTCATCTAAAAAACAGCAGGAAGTAGTTTGGAGAAAACAACGCCCAAATTTCTAAAATGATTTTTTATAAATGTTTGTATCCATAATGGGGTTGATTATAAATGGTTAATGGTCACAGTCAATCCAAAAAGAAGAAAAAAATAAGGGCAATATGATAGAGAGATGAATGCTTTGCATTTGTATGAATTTTTGTATATTGATACTAATTTTGTTGATTTTTTCCATTTATATATGCATTTCTGCTCTTGTTTAAGTTATTATGTTTGTACAGCTCATTTAAAAATATAACATAAAACTAAAAATTAAAAATTAATAGATAGCCATTTGTAATAGTCAAACATAGTCATGTAAGGTTTTACAGATACACAGAGATATATTTCAGTTAGACTTATAGTCTTCAAAAATTCAAAGACCTACAGAATATGACATGTAAAATATTTTACAAGCATTGACTTTTCTCAACATTAATACATGTCTGTTTCTGACAATACCAATCACTTTAAGAGGATGATGGACATTGAAGAGGCTCTTTATGGAGTTTGCTAGCCATTCTGGCAAGAAACTGCTCTTGTTTGAACTTCTTGAAGGTATGCTGTATAATCTGGACATACAGGACCAACAGAAAAATGACTGCTGAACTTGCCAAAAGGTGAGACAGTCTTTCAGTATTCCCCTTTCATGAATGAGTCTGCCAGACATATTGCAGGACACAGAAGAAAGTGCCTGACAGACTACCAATACCTGGGAAATAGTTTTTCAAATTTCCTGCTTCATGGAAAGGTCTGATGTATATTATGGACCTGTAGGCTGAAGATGGATGCCACAATGTCACAGAAGAACTTTAAGTGGCAGTCCAGAGAGTGGGATGTCTCTGTCAATTCTAGAATTTTGGAAGTTGCTTACAATGCACTTCCTGTTTATTTAGGTAATATTATATCCTTTTGGAGACTTTGATGGAGTTGAAAACAGATAGTTATAGTTTTAGTTTTCCTTAGTTATGATAAAAGGTAAATTAGTTATGAAACCTTAGAGTCAGAAATAAATATTGTAATTGTAATTCTTGCTTGATACCTGTTTTGTTTCTGTAATTTTATTATGTTAACGTCAAAACCTTCCTTTTTATATAGACAGAAAAGGGAAGATGATGTGGGATTCCCCTCTGTATGCTTTGAATATGTTTTATGTCCATTAGTTAATAAATAAGCTGCTTTGGCTTATCACAGGACAGAATAAAGCAAAGTGGAAAATCTAAGCAGAGACACAGGAGGAAAGAAGATGAAGTCAGGCAGACACGAGCTGGCCACGGAGGAAGAAAGACATGAAAAAAAATGAGGCAATGCCATGGCCACATGGCAATACAAGACTAATGGAAATAAATTAATTTAAGATATAAGAGCTAGCTAGAAATATGCCTAAGCCACCAATCAACTGGTGTTGTAATTAATATAGTTTCTGTTTGATTATTTGGTTCTGGGCAACCAGGAAACAAAAGTGCAATATCCGTTTACCCTAAGAAATGCAATATAGCTTAATCAAAAGACAGGGCCTTAAAAATGGCTATTACAAATATATTCAAAGACTTTAAAGAGGATATGAATAAATTCATTAATAAAACATATGAAAACAAACTTTTGAAATTAAAATCAGTAAAATGCTTTTAATATATAAAAATGGAAATGGAATCACCAGAGAAAACCCACATAAAGTTAAAATTTAAAGTGAAAAATTTAGGTAATTTAACAGGAATCTAAGGGGCAAGTCTCACCAATGAAATATAAAATATGGAAGAGAAAAGTATCAGGCATATAAAATATACCTCTTTCAAAAAATATGCTAAATCTAATAATCTTCAGGCTCAAAACATAGGGGAACTTGGGACAGTATTAAGACACCAAACCAAGAATATTAAGAATAGAGGAAGGGGAAGAAATCCAAGTCAAAAGCACAGAAGATACTTTTCCCACAAAATAATACAAGAAAAGTTCCCTAAGCAAAAGAAGGATGTGCCTATAAAAACATAAGAAGCATACATAACACAAAATAAACTGGATCAGATAAGAAATTCTGTATGACTCAAAATAAAGAAAACACTAAATATATAGTATAAAGAAAGAATATTTAAAGTTGCAAGGGGAAAAGACCAAGAAACATATAAATGTAGACATATTAGAATTATAGCTGATTTCTTAATGAAGACCTTAAAAGGTCCTAAATTTCTACACTTTCAATTACCATAAATGGAGGAAATAAGAAAAAAATGTAAAATCAAATTAAACATTATCTATATAAAAGAAATCCTAGCACAAAACATCCAGGAAGCCTGGGACACTATGGAAACACTAAATGTAAGAATTATAGGAATAGAGGAAGGAAAAGAAAAAAGATCAAAGTCACAGAAAATATTTTAAAATCATAGAAGAAAAATTTCCTAACATAAAGGAGAGTTCTATCAATGTACAAGAAGCATACTGAACAACGCATAGAACGCACAAGAAGAGATATTCATATGACACATATATGATAAACTAACCACTAAATGTACAGAAGAAAGGATTGAGACTAAAATCAAAAGGGAAGAAGACCAAAAAAAAGTAATAAGAAAGCAGAGTTATGAAATAACACCCAGCTTTTCAGTGGAGACTCTAAAATCCACAAGGGCCTAAATGGGTATTCCACAAAAATCTGCAAGACCACAGATTACATTCCAGAATACTGTATCTAGAAAGCTTTCAATCACAATACATGGAGAATGAAAATCCACATTAAATACAAATGTAAATCATATCTGTCTACAAATCCAGCTCTATAGAAGATCCAGCTCTTTAGCTCTACAGAAGAAAATTTTCAACCTCAAGAAAACACAAGGAATTTATAATTAGACCAGAACATCAAGTGACAGAAAAAACAACCACCACCACAAAAACAAAATAATTGGAATCATAAATAACAGCTCTTTATAACTGTCAACTTCAATGGTCTCAATTCCCCAATAAAAAGACACAGAGTAACACATTGGATTCAAAAACAGGATCCATCCTTCTGCTGCAATGATGAAAGGCACTTTAGCAACAAGGATAGATAGGACCTCAGGAAAAAAGAATGGAAAATGATATTCTAAGTAAATGGATAGAAAAAACATGTCATTGGTATGATTTTTAGTATCTGCAAAGCTAATCTGAAGAGACAGGGAAAGTCCCTTAGTGCTTAGCAAAGGAAAAATCCACAAATAGAACTTTTCAATTCTTAACGTCTATGTCCCAAACACTACTACTCTTTATTTCATATATTGACTTTCACACAATGACCGTTGGTGACCTCAATACCCTCATCTCTCCAACAGCCAGGTCAACAAGACAGAAAATAAACAGAAATGTTGGGGGTAACTGATGTTATAAACCAAGTGGAGCTAACAGATATTTACCTTACATTTAACCCAAAGAGAAAAGGATATACCTTCTCAGCATCTCAGAGATTTTCTCATAAATTGATGACACTCTTACACACAAAGTAAACCTCAGCAGATACAAGAAAATGGAAATAATACCCTTCAAGCTGCAACATGGAGAAGCTGGAAAATGATTATCAATTTGGCCCAAAAAATTAAGCAAAAGAAATACCCAAGAATCATTATTTTTAAATTTATGACAAATATTTTCCAGTTTCTTCCCATCAAAAGTTCTTTGTTGGAAGACAGCGTCCTTAGTTGCTTTTTCTTATAGGCATGTGTTTCTGGGGCTAAACAATGCAGGGTGGCAGCTCCCAAAGACTTTAGCCTGCTGTTGCCTGCTTGCCTCTGGAAGGGCTCCATGAGTCAGTGGTCCTGCTGCATGCCAGGTACTGGCAGTGGCAACAGCAGCTTTTTGCAAAGTTAGTTGCAGCACAGGCATGTGACTAAATGATTTTTCAGTATATGAGAGGAGTGATATAAAGAGTTTGATGCTGGTATTCAGTATTCAGGTACTAGAGCAGCTCAAACATATCTTTGCATATCGGTAGCCACAATACATTGGAATTTAGAAGATCCAGCTCTACGGATCTACAGAAGCAAAGCTTCAACCTCAAGAAAGCACAAGGAATAAATAATTACAGACCAGAGCATCAAGTGACAAAATAAACAACCACCACCACCACAACAAAATAATGGGAATCATAAATAACTGCTCTTGATAATTGTCAACTCATACCTCACCTACAACAAAAACATTTCCTTTGATTGTACCAAAGTTATGAGAATTATATCTATATATAATTTAACAAATTGTGTGTCCATTGTTAATATTCTTACTAGAACTATGGCATTGACCAGTTAATGTTTGAGATCTTTTCTGTTCACTATGAAAATATGGAAAAGTTTAGAGCTTATCTGAGAGGAATGTGGCATGATGCTAATGAGTCCTTAGATTTTATGCATTTAATAAGGCAAATTTGGATTTTGATGCAGTTAATACTGTTGAAGACATCCTGGACCAATTTTAAAAAGGCCATTCCATCTTGATCCCCCTTTTCTCCTTTATTAGGTATTGCAACCATAGGAGCTTGTATATTGTTTGTCATTATGACCTTGCCTGTGAACTTCAAGTTACTTGTGAACACTAGATGGAGAGTTGACTCAGAGGGGTATGACATCAAGCTACAAACACTCTCTTGATGCCTTATGAACAAAGGTTGGTAGCCAAGGTCAGGTAGGATCTTTTTTTTCTTTTGCCTCCAGGAAATCTAAGATAGAACAAACATGCAGTGTGGGATGTTTATACTGATGACAGATAAGTCTGGAAGATTGGAAAATACAACCTCAGTTAGACACAGTAGTTTGTCCTATGGCAGAAGCATGGATGCTATTAAATAATTAAATAATTAAAAAAGGGGAGAATTGTGAGGGCCCATAGTTTTGGATTCATTCCATCTTAACTAAAGATCAGAAAGTTAAAATCTATTCTTGACCCACAAGAATGAACAACAGGACGCTTGACCAAAGATGTGACTTCTGGATGCTTTGTTCCTCAAAAGTTAGACAACAGTATGCCTGATTAAAGTGTGGTTATCAAGTGTTTTGAGATATAAGGAGGTAATTACATATGCTTACTCTTTGTATCATGGAAATCTTATGGCTTCCCCTTTTGATTAGGGTATATAAGTGGGACACACACATATATAGATAGATATAGACTTACATTGTTATAGTATTCACTGGAAGCCCTCCTGACTCTATCTTCTATTCTTTCCTCAGTCCACACTCCACTTCTCAGGAATGTATGGAAAAGTTGAGCTGGACCTGATAGATCCAACAAAGAGAGAAAACTATAGACCAATTTCATTCTTGAATATAGATGCAGAAAATCCTTCACAAAATAGTTGCAATCTGAAAGCAAGAATATATCAAAGAAATCATTAACCATGATCTAATAGGTTTTTATCACAGAGATGCAGAGATGGTTCAACCTGTGTAATTTGATAATTGTAATTGTTTTAGCTAGAGTTCTATTGCTATAAAGAAATGTCATGACCATGACAACTCTTATAATCGAAAGCCTTTAATTGGGTCTTGCTTACCGTTTCACAGGTTTAGTCCATTATCAGCATGGGGAGTAGCATGACAGTACACTGGCAGACGTGGTGCTGGAGGAGAAACTGAGTGTTGTACATTTGAATTGGAAGGCCAAAAGAGGAGAGAGACACTGGGCCTGGCTTGAGCTTTTGAAAGCCCAAAAACCCACCCGCCGTTATAAACTTTCTTTGACAAACCTACACAAACAAGGCTACATATCCTAATTCCTCTTAAATAGCACCACTTCTATTCATTAAAATATATGAGCCTATGGGGAGTAACCCACCATACAAGCCAATTAAAAGAGGAAAAAAAAGGAAACATGATCATCTCACTAGATGCAGTAAAGGCCTTTGACAAAATCTAACACCCCTTCAAGGTAAAAGTCATGGAAAAACTAGTGATACATGGGGCATACCCCCAATATAATAGAGGTGATGTATTGCAAGCCCACATCCACCGTCAACCTAAATGGAGAAAACCTGAAAGAATTTCCACTAAAGAACAAGACAAGGTTGTCTGCCCTCTCCAGACTTGTTCAATATAGCACTTGGAATCTTAGAGCAAAAAGACCATTGAAGATGATCAAGGGGGTACAAATAGTAAAGGAAGAAGTCAAAGTATCTTTATGCGCAGATGATACAAATGCCTACAGAAATGACCTTGAAAATGCCACTAGGAAGCTACTACAGCTGATAAACACGTTAAGCAAAGTAGCAGGACACAAAGTTAACGCACAAAAATCAGTAGCCTTTCTATATGCAAATGGTAAGTGGACTGAGAGAAAAAAAATCAGGGAAACAATTTCTTTCACCATAGCTCAAAAATAAACAAATAAAATATTTTTGGAATAGCTCTAACAAAAAATAAAAGATTTGTACGATAAAACCTTTAAGACATTAAAGATTGTTAGGGTTTTGTGGCAAGTGGAGGGCCAAGGATGCATCAACGATCATACCACATAACAGGCCTCACACAAGATATTTTTTTGATGACGGGGGATGAAAGGCAGCCTCTGAGCTAGGATGGGAAAGGGGGGACAGACCATGAAGACACAGGTTTTACAAAGGGTATATGAGTCCTTGAAACAGTGGAAATGTGTTGCGTTTGCAGCTGGTGATGACGTGGATGTGGCAAATGGGGTTGTGTCACTGAAGGCTGCTTTGGGGAGTGCCCGGTTCTGGAATGTGGGTCATTCTTGGTTTACCAACAAAGATGATGCCAGAGATAGAATTATCTCCATTGTGGAACGTTATTTTAATTGGGAAAAAAGTGCTACTTTTTTTTCTGTTGCAGAGAATTATTTTACATGGGGGTGTGTTACATTTGTTTATGCCACCTTTGTTAAAAGATATAAAGATGTGTTACATTTGTTTATGCCACCTTTGTTAAAAGATATAAAGATGTGTTACATTTGTTTTACCTTGTCTGCCTAAGGTACCTGATTGATCTAATAAAAACTGCTCAATAGCTAGGTAAGAGAGATATAGGTAGGGGTTGGTGGGCTGAGAGAATAAGTAGGAGGTAAAATTTAGGCTCAAGCGGAGAGGAGAATAGAATGAGGGAGAAAAAAGGGACACACCCAGAGTCCAGAAGCCAGGCAGCTACCAACCACCACAGAGACAGCAGAAAGGTAAGACATACAGAATGAAAGAAAGGTAAAAAGCCCCAAAGAAAAACACAAACAAAAAGAAATATTAAAATAAGAGGTAAGAAAATATCAAGCATTCATAACTAATAAGAAGTATCCATTGTCATAATTTGGGAGCTAGTTGCCCCCCCCTAAAAAAACACAGATAGATCTCCCATCGTAATGGATTGGTAGGATTACATAGTGAAAATGTACTGTATCAAAGACATCAATACAATGTCATATGCCTTACATCTGACAGAAGAAAAAGTGAGAAATAGTCTCAAACTCATTGGCACAAGGAAAGACTTTCTGAACAGAATACTGATAACACAGGTACTAAAAGACAGAAATTAATAAATGGAACTTTATGAAACTAAAATGCTTCCGTATGACAAAGGACATCATCTTTCAGATAAAATGGCAGGTCCAAGAATGGGAATGATTTTTAGCAACTACATATCCAATAGAGGGTTAATATCTATAACATATATAAAAAGAACTTAAGAAAATGGACATCACAAAACAAACAGCCCAATTACAAAATGAGATATAGCTCTAAACAGAACATCCTCAAAAGAGGCAACAAAAATGACTGAGAAACCACTTAACAGATGTTCAAGACCCTTAGTCAATAGGGAAATGCAAATGAAAACCACTTTGAAATTTCATCCTATACCAGTCAGAATGGCCAAGATTAATAAAACAAGTGACAGCTAAAGCTTGCTAGGTTGTGGAATAAGGGGAATATTCATCCATGGCAGGGAAGCGGGAAAGTTGGACAACTGCTATGCAAATTGGCAGTTTTTCAGGAAGCTGGGAAAAGGCCTACATCACAATCCACCTATATCAATCTTGAGCATATCCCCAAAGAATGAGTCATCCTATGAAAAAGAGACAATGCTCAACTATGTTCATTGTTGCTTTCTTTATAATAGTCAGAAATTAGAAATAGCCTAGATGTCTATCAATGGATGACTTGATAAAGAAAATGTGTTTTTTTACATAATGGAATATTACCCAGTCATTAAATCAAATGAAATCTTGAAAGTCACATATAAGAGGATGGACTACAAAAAAAATCATTGTTAGTGAGGTAACCCCATTCCAGGAAAACAAATATGGTACGTATTTGCTTGTATGTTGATGTCAGTTATATGGGATGTTTGTTGTTAATGTTTCAATGAAAAAGCTATAATTCACATAACCACATAGACTGGTGTAGAGTAAGGGACTGGGCAGGAGGGAGATGGAAATATAATAGACATTTATGGACGAAGGGGGACTTGACTGGGAGGATAAATTGGGAATAAGAGGGAAGAGGAGGTTAAATGTAGGGAATAAAGGAAAAGACCAATAAAGCTCAGAGCCATATGAATAGTATATGGAAGCTTAAAACAGTATAAGGTTACATATATACATGCATATATGTGAAAGTGTTCTGAATGAAATTATCTGATATTGGCAGAGACAGAGCTCCAGCTTTACATCTCTTATCACTAAATGAAGCTCCAATGCCAAGAATGAGTTAATGAGTTACATCTAGTTAAGCTCTGGTCATAGTGATCCAATGGGAACTCACAAATAATCCAGGCTATTGCCAAGGCTACTGTTTGCTCTTCTTAAACTGATGGTAAAGACAACATTGTTGCTGACAACAGCACCTAAAATAATCACTGAACTTTGAGAATTCAAGCTGGTGTCTACCTACAGCCTTCATTCATTTCTTTATTTTTTGGAGGTTTATTTATTTGTTTATTCATTTAGATAGTTATGGTAAAACATTTTTTCTCATTTTACATATCAATCCCAGTTCCTGCTCCCTCCCCTCTTCCCACTATCCCCAGCTTCCCCTCACTCTGTCCCCCATCCACTCCTCAGGGAGGGTGAATCTTCCCATTGGGAGTCAACAGAGTCTGGCACATCACTTTGAAGCAAGGTCAAGGCCCTCCGCCTGTCCCTAGAGCCTTCCTTCTTATTGGCTAATGTTCAAAAGTTACTGGAAACCACTCTGCTCAGTAGCACCAGACAAAGGTAAACACAAACACAGCTACCAGCCCCTTGATCTGATACGATCCACAGGATGTGTTAGTGCAGTCCTGGAACAAAATTTGTGTCATTAACCGACCAATATCTGGATGGATTTAAGGCCTACTCCAGGACAGAGAACTCCACTCCTGGAAGTGCTTGAGTAGCCAAGATTATGAGAGCAGATAGGTCAGGGACCTAGTGGAATTTCAAATATTACTGTTCTGCTAAAGGAATGTACCGATAAAAGGACTGTAGTGAAAGGGGAGCAGGCCTGCTTTTCATCCTGCCCAGCTCCCACACGGCTAGCTTATAC
>LOJH01012264.1:2152-23505 GCA_001685095.1 Ellobius talpinus
TTTGGAAGAGCAGACAATGCTCTTAACCTCTGAGCCATCTCTCCAGCCCCCAAGTCCAAGTATCTTTATTTGCAGCTAATATGATAGTATACATAAGGGACCCTAAAAATTCCTCCAAGAAATTCCTCAGCTGATAAACACTTTCAGCAAAGTATCCAGATACAAAATTAACTCACAAAAATCAGTAGCCCTTGTATGTACAGACGACAGGTGGACTGAGAAAGAAATCAGGGGGGCAACACCTTTCACTGTAGCCTCAAATAATATAAAACATCTTGAGGTAGCACTAACCAAGTGAGTGAAAGACTTGTATGATAAAATCTTCAAGTCTTTGAAGAAAGAAATTGAAGAAGATATGAGAAGATGGAAAGGCCTCCCATGCCCAGGGATCTGTAGGCTTAATGTAGTAAAAAATGCCATCCTACCAAAAGCAATCTATAGATTCAATGTAATCCCATCAAAATTCCAACACAGGGCTGGACGGTCGTGGCACACCTTTAATCCCAGAACTGAGGAGGCAGAGGCAGGTGGATCTCTGTGAGTTCGAGGCCAGCCTGGTCTACAAGAGCTAGTTCCAAGATAGGCTCTAAAACTACAGTGAAACCCTGTCTCAAAAAAAAAATCCAACACAGTTCTTCACAGATCTTGAAAGGACAGTTTTTAGCTTCATATAGAGACGCACACAGAGACACATACCATAAAAAAACAGAAACAAAAACAAAGATAGCTAAAACAATCCTGAATAACAAAATTTCAAGTTGTACTACAGAGTTATAATAATAAAAATAACATGGTATTGGCACAAAAACAGACATGTTGATCGATGGAATCAAATCAAAGACCCAGACATAAATACATAAATTGCCACACCTATCAACACCTGGTTTTGTTTTGTTTTGTTTTTTATAAAGGAGCCAGAAATATACACTGAACAAAAGAAAGCACCTTCAATGGTGCTGGTCAAACTGCATGTCTGCATCAGGAATGCAAATAGATGCATACTTATCACCCTGCACAAAATTCTAATCCAGATGAATCCAAGACCTCAGCATAGAATCATAGACTCTGAGTCTGATAGAAGAGAAGTGGAGAAATCATTGGCACAGGAAAAGTCTTTCTGGAAAGAGCACTGATAGTGCAGGCACTAAGACCAACAATTAACACGTGGGACCTCAAGAGACTGAAAAGCTTATGGAAGGCAAAGGACACCATCATCGGACAAAGCCGTAGGCAACAGAATGGTAAAGGATTTTTGCTAACTATACATCCAATAAAGGGCTGATATACAAAATATATAAAGAACTAAAAAATTAGATTTCAAGAAAACAGACAATCCAGTTTAAAATTGCGGTGCAGATCTAAACAGAATTCTCAATAGAGGAAACTCAAGTGGCTGAGAAATACTTAAAGAAGGTTCAACATCCTTACCCATCTGGGAAATCAAAACTACTTTGAGATTTCTTTCATCTTACAGCCATCAGAATGGCTAAGATCAATAACACAAGTGACATCTAATGCTGGTAAGGATGTGGCATAAGGGAACGAACACTCATCCATTGCTGGTGGGAGTGTAAACTTGTATAGTCACAATGGAAATCAGTATAGTGGTTCCTCAGGAAGATAGAAATCCAGCTATATTGGGACTTGGGCATATACCCAAAGGACAATTCATCTTACCACCAAAATGCTTGTTCAGCCATGTTCACTGCCGCTCTCCTCATAATAGCTAGAAATTGTAAACAACCTAGATGTCCATCATCAGAAGAATGGATAAAGAAAATATGGTGCATCTACCCAACAGAATATTACTCATCCATTAAAAAAATGCCATAAAATTTGCAGGTACATGGATTTTAGATCAGGAAAAAAAATCATTTTGAGTGACCTCTCCCAGAACCAGAAAGACAAAGTACGTATTCACTTATATGTGAATATTGTTGCTAAATCAATGATAACCAAGAATCCATTGACCCACAGAGGGTAGATAAACAGTTAGGGACTAGCGGATACAGATAGATCTCATTAGAAAGAGGAAATAGAATAGATAGTTTATGGATGGATGAGGGTTGGGATGGCAAGATCAAGTGAGAAGGGGGAGGGGCGAGAAGAATGAGAGAGAGAATATGAGAATATGGGGAGAGACAGCTAAAACTAAGGGCCATTCGAGGGGTAGTATGGAAATCTAATACAGTAGAAGCTTCTTAAAATGTATACATGTATGAAGGCAATCTAACTGAAATAGGCCAATATTAGGGAAGACAGAGCCCCAATTGAACACCTCTTATCACTGAATAAAGCTTCCAGTGGTGGAAGCTTTATTGAGTTGTTGGCCAAAGGGGTCCCGTGGGAATCCCCAAACAACCCAGGCTGTTGCCAAGGTAAGTTTGTTCTCCACAAGCTGATTGTGAGGCCCCATCACCGTAAACACCTACACAACTTACTGAATGTGATGAAGATGACCTGGTGCCTATGTAGAACCTTCAGGCAAATGTTCTAGAGTCTTTGGTACAGGAAGGTACTCACACATTCTCAAAAGAGAAACAGAAACACAACCCAGCCACAAACCATCTGATTGGCAATGATGTCCTGCCGTCAAGACATGCAAGGACAATGGTAGTACAAAGTTTGGGGGAATAACCAACCAGTACCTGATTTCACTAAAGGCCCACTCCACAAGATGGAACCCATACCCGACACTGCTTGGGTGACCAGGTGCCACGGACAAGATAGACCAGAGACCTAGGGTGGGTCCAAATACTACTGATCTAAAAAAAATGTAATAATAAAGTAACTGCTAATGATATTCTGCTATGCTTACAGACCAGTGCTCAGCCATCACCAGAGAAGCTTCCTCCTACAGCAGTTGGAAAAAATCCAGAGACCCACAGCCAGACATCAAGCAGAGAGTGAGAGACCTTGGAACACTTGTCCTAATGGGATGTTTCCACCAAATCCTTCCATCAGAGCCCGGGGACAGAAAGAGTGTAAGAGCTAAACGGGGTGGAGGACACCAAGGAAACACAGACCTCTGAATCAAGATGATCAAAGCTCACATGACCTCACAGAGACTGAAGTGGCAAGCACAGTGTCTTCATGCGTCTGCGCTAGGTCCTCTGTGTACATATTATGGCTGCCAGTGTTTTTATGGGATTCCCAAGTGTGCAAATGAGTGGGTTTCTGGTTCTTGTGCCTTCTTTTGGACTCTTTTTCTTCTGTTTGTTTGACTAATCCAAATCCAACTTGATAGTTTTTGTTTTATCTTGTTATATTTTACTATTATCCCTTAGGATCCTATTCCTATTTAATGAAAGACAGAAAGGAAATGAATCAAGATGAGAGGGGAGGTGGGAAAATTTGAAGGTGCAAAGTGAAGAGAAAACATAATTAGGATGTATTATGTGAGGAGTCTATTCTCAGTAAAAGTAAAAAATACATTAGTATGTTGTATAGCTATGTGAAATTTTCAAAGACTATACTATTTTTTTAAAAAAGTCCTAATTGACAAAAATTACACAGGCACACACACACATGCATGCATATTGTGCACATTGGCGCACACACACACACCTTTGATATATGATATATAATATTTCCACATTGTGGAAATAAATCAAGTTATTTAACAAATACATTACCTCACAAACTTGTCTTTTGTTTTTTTCTTTCTCTTTTTGTGTATGTATGTGTGTGATGATTAAAAACACTCACAATTTACTCTCTTTGAGCTTTCTAGTACACAGTTTGCTGCTGCTCCAGATACCATATTGTATCACTTTCCTTCTATTAAGTCAGGATAACATTAGGTCTTGGATAAGGAATATGTAGAAAAGCAAGGAAAATCCCAATCAATTGGAATGGGGTTTCCCGAGCTGGATGGCCTCATGAGACAATATCCCTGTTCTTATTTATTTGACTCCTGTATCAGCCTAGAAGAGCCCCAGCCTGATAGGCACTGGTCAGCGTCAGTGAACACAGCTGACCTCCAATTTGATCATGCCACTTTATGGTCCCAATTGCAGCATAGGTGTACTGGGTGGGTTGTTGTGTCAGTTTGACACAAGCTGGAGTAATCAGAGAGGAAGGAGCCTCAGCTGAGGAAACGCCTCCTGGAGATCCAGCTGTAAGGCATTTTCTCATTTAGTGATCAATGGGAGAGGGCCAGCCCATGGTGGGTGGTGTCATCCCTGGGCTCTTGGTCCAGAAGGTGGGCTGAGCAAGTCCTGGGAAGCAAGCCAGTAAGCAGTAACCCTCCATGGCCTCTGCGTCGACTCCTGCCTCCAGGATCCTGCCTTGTTTGGATTCCTGTCCTGACTTCCTTCCATGATGAACAGCAATGATGAAGTGTAAGCTATTAGGTTTATTAAAACCCTTTCCTCCCCAACTTGCTCTTTGGTCATGGTGTTTCATCGCAGCAATAGAAACCCCAAGACAAGAGGAGAGTGCCTCTTCTCAGGATGCTGGCCGCCTCCTTCTAGAGTCAGACATTCTCGTGGGGATGTATTAGAATCCCGTCCTTATTTTAATATGCATTTCCCTGGAGTGTCACCTTTCCCTATGCTTCCTGTCCATCTGTCTGTCCTCTTCTGCAAAGTACATCTCCAGCCCTTTGTATATTTTTTAACAAGCTGCATCTCAGGTCTATCTGTTATAGAAATCTGCATGTCTGCAGCTTTCTCTCGTGCCTGCTTCATGCATATGGCCTGAGAGTAATCTCTGTAACTTAAAACCGCAGCAAGCAGGAGGAATCTGTAGTGTCATAGGCTGCTTTTGCTGGACTTGGGCTGGCAAATCACTTTTCCAGCGGTCAATAATATTTACCGTTCACCACCGCAGAAGGTGCCCTTGCAGCGCCTCCCAATCAATACCCAGTCCTGCCAAGGTGAAACTTGTCCTGCATGTTCTTGTCCTTCGCATGACTGGAAGCAGCATATGGCGCACACTTTCGTGTCTGGCTCCTTCTGCTCTGTGATATATTTATGAGGTTAATCCACTTTCTGGGCAATTACAGTTTATTCTGGTTTTGGTGCTGTATAATCTGTTGTATACATATGCTGCTATTTGGGTTGTTTGTTTCCAGTGGTGATATAATGAAGAATGTGATAATATGCAAATATATTTTATGCTAGTGTCTAGTTATATTTCCACACATACACTGTGTGGGAATCTTGTTCTACATGCTTTCCTACACTCACATTGCTGATAATATTTTTTTAAAAAATTAACTTTTATGTGATGTGTGTTTCAGTGACTCTTTTACTGATTATTACACATATTCATTATCTTTAAATGTTTGATGGTCTTTGACGCCCCCTTCTAAGAAACTTCTGGTGAGTCTTCTGGTTACCAATAAACTTTAGGCTACAGTTTTGTCTTCTATATTTTTATTTTTAATTTATGATAGTTCTGGATATTCTGGGAAAGAATCTTCTGTCGGGTATATTAGAGAAGTGGTCCAATCATTAGTTTGTCACCTTGCTTACCCTTCAGGAATACTCACACAGCGCCATCTCCCTGTCTCTGCTCCCAGTATGCCGGCTGCTCTTAGCTGACTTTTGTATGCTGCCTCTTCCGCCAGTGCCATTCTCCTCGGGGACCTGCTCATTCACTTGGGATCCCTGCAAGGCAGCTGAGGCTGAGGTCTTTCTCTGGAGGAGAACTGTTCTTTTTCTAAACTTAGAGGATAGAGTTCTCCTCTGCTCCCAGGGGAGGGGCCCTACCTGTTGGGTACTGGGCCAGTCTCCTTACTTAGCTCTATCTAAAGTTCACTTTCAGGTCCAAATCCACTCTGGGCTCAGTGACCAGTTCATCCTTATCAAGATCCTTATCAAGTCCTTCATGGCTCTGGCTTCCACTCCCTGCTGGGACAGGAGATCCTGACACCCTCCAGTGTCTTCAGTGTAAGATGATGCTTGCCAAACTCGGAACTCTCCAGGATTACAATATAGAGTTACTTCCACCTTAGGGACAAGGCCTTATAGCACAGGCTCAACATTTACACTCCAAATTTGGGTCCAGTATCATCCAATCAAAAGTCCATGTCAATTCATTGCCTACCCCTAAGGCATGGTCAGAAGGGGCTGCTCTTCCTCCTTTTAAGGGGTCCTTCAAAACCATCAAGTAACAGTGGAAGCTTGAAAGGTTGGGTGTAGAAAATGCACATCTTCATTTCTGCAAGCCTTATTTAAAAATTAATATTTCTTTCAGCTGCATATGGACCACAAACTGCAGAGCATAGCAACGCCTGTGACTTGGTGTTATGGATACCTTCATAACACATTATCATTATTTTGAATTGTTATTCACACTGACCATTATTTCAGTATTACAGATGTTAGGTGGATTGTTAGATTTTGTATTTAATGTGCTAATAAAGAAGCAATTATAACACAGGTGCTAGATCATAAAGTTTCTTCTAAAACTATATTGGTAACTTTATTTTATTATAATTTATCCTTTCAAACACTTTATTCTGAGAAACAGTTCATAGTGTTTTCAAAATTGTCAAAGGGCCCAGGTAGAAGAGATTAAAAGAAAATTCTGAACAGCTCAAGAGTCCTCTGAAACCCACAGCCATTTCAAACAAGTGGGTGATGCACCCTGATGACCCGGCAGCAACACTTGGGCTGGGTGCTGCTGAATGTTTACTCTGTCCATTATTACTGCATGCCTTTAGCATTCTGGGGTGGGGGTGGGGTATCTCTGTGGGCCCAAGCATGTGGCTTCAGTTTTCCCTGGATTCTGGCATTCCGGAGATTCTAAAAGAATGGGGCATCTCTTTCTCAGGTCAGAGGAAATGGGTAGCTATCCAGCTAAATAGATTTCATGCTTGACTTCAGGGGAATAGCCCAAATGATGAGCTGTTTGGGGAAGTAAATTAAAGAGGTAAGTAGGCACTCGGGTTTTGTTTGGTTTAACTTCTACCACCCTGGTCACTCTCCTGAGCACCTCAAAAGAATACAGTTTGTCAGACCTCTTCTGCCCACATCCTCCTCCCCAGAGTCTGACTGGATCCTGCTTTTAGAGGGAACTGACCTGGAATTAGCTTGAAGGAAAATCCAGGCCAGGACCGCTTCCCTCCAAGTCAATCAAAAATATAACTATTCTTTTGTCTCAACTCCAAGTGCTAGGTCTTGATTCCATTCTCATCTCTTCTAATAGCTCCTTTGCGCTGCTTGAGCCCAAGGCCCATGGAGGACAGTTACTATTCCCTTCTAAAAGGAATGTCCCTACTGTTCTCATTGGCATTGAATACGCTTGGTGGTGCACAGTTTTAATCCTAGCACTCAGAGGGCAGAGGCAGGTAGATCTCTGTGAGTTTGAGGCCAGCTTGCTCTACAGATCAAGCTGGGGCTATGTAGTGAAAAGTCTATTTCAAAAAGCAAACAAAAGACAAAACATTTAATAAAATATGAAATTGAGTATGAAAGTGTATGGTAACATCCTATGTGCATCGATCAAGTCCATTTCCTTGGTTCATACCATGAAGGCCTGTGGAGATACCCTACCTTCAGACTTGGGGATGTACACTTCCTTGTGCCACATACATCTTCATCAACAGTATCTTCCTGACTTGGCCACCTCTGTCCTCCACCCTCCAACTGCACCTGCATCCTGCCACTTCATGAAGGCAACTGGAATAGGAAGTGAAGATATTCTGGGTTGGGCCATCGACATCTATGTCTTCAATCAAGAGTAGAGTTGGGTGCCTGCACCTCTCCTCCTTCCCTTTCCCCACTAAAGTCACTTGTTATCTTCAGAGAAAAACGAATGTGACATTCTGAACATGCCATTCTTCCAAGCACTGTAAGTTCCCTATAAAAAGCTAAGCTGTCTTTTGCCGCTATCAGGACCACTGGCCTGATAGTTGATAGTTGAAGAAGAGGCAGTTTTACTAGCTCTGTTTTTGCAATAGTCTGTCTTACTCCAGAGGCGAAGAGGGGGAAACACTGCTTCATGCTGGCTTTGTTTTACAGTTCTTAGATGTGTAACAAACGAACCCTTTGGAGCTATTTCTAACTGTAGTGATGGCTGTCAGATTCTTGGATGCTGTGGTGTGTCTGTAACTCGGAGAAGTGCTGTAATTCAAAGGTATGCTGCCCTGGAGAGAGGCTTGGACTCCATGAGTCACAGTTGGAACTCAGTGCATTCTGACTTCTGACCCTTCCTCTAACTTCTGTGAGGCTTTAGATGGAAGTTCTGAGTTTGGGTCTCTAATTCACTTATCCATAAAAGAGAATTCGCTTATCCATAAAAGAGCAAAAGAGACCGGGGTGCTCCCTTGGTCTGTTCCAGCTCTGTCGATTTCATTTATTTTAAATTTTGATTACATTTGTGTGTGTGTGTGTGTGTGTGTGTGTGTGTGTGTGTGTGTTCATGAGGGTGGATGCTGCAGCATCTGGAGGTCAGAGGACAACTTGGAGTTGAATTCTCTCCTCTCACCATGTGGAATTCTGGGATCTAACTCTTGTTATCAGGCTGGGCATCAAGCACCTTAGCCACCGAACCATCTCACTGGCCCAGTTCTGTCATTTTAGTATTCAAGTTTATGAATCGCAAAAATGTCATTAGGATATACAGTTATAGCAACCCAGAAAAAATAAATGGGATTCTGTTTTATTTGGTGCTAAAGAAATTGACTCTCCAATCTCTTAACTACTTAATATGCGTACCCATGAAATTCTGCTAGATTTCTGTAAACTATTTTTGAAAGATTGGTTTGGGGCCGTATAAAATGTTGCATATTCATATCCAAGGCCCAGCTTCACAGCTGTAGGAAGGCCCGTTTGAAGGGTACAGTTTTTCTTTCAGCAACTGTCCAGTGGTAGGTTTATGACATCTTCGCATTTGTTACAGTCATTACCTAAACAGTCTCCTGTAGGCGGGGATTGTGAGGCTGATAAGCTGCCTGGAATCCATTCTGGTTTCACTGCGTCTGCTGATTCCATAGAGGACCCTCCTTCCTCAAGCAGGGCAGACACTTGGACCATTTCTGACTCTGCTCATGATGGTAAATCTCTGGGACTTTGGGGGAAGGAGAAAAAGATGGTGTTGCCTGCCATCGTCCCCACGCTTACCAGCCAGATGATATGGCCACAGTCTACATGAAATCTTGTCAGCACTGTGCATCATTCACCAGTCTGCCGCTTTTCAACAGAAAACCCCGCTCCCACCCAGAGCTTGGGCCCTCAGCAGGCTTGCTTTTTAATATTTTTTTTAGTTTTGAAAGTAAAATATAATTGTATCATTCTCTCTTCCCTTTCCTCCCATGCACACCCCTTCACTCTCTTTCAAATGTATGATTTCTTTTTCTTTGTTCTCTCTCCCTCACCTCAATTCCTCCCTCCCTCCCCCTCACACACACACACACACACACTCACACACATACACACACACACACTCCTAAATATACATTTACACCTGCTTGATCCATGTAATGTTCCTGTATGGTTTTGATGCTGTACCACATTCACGTGTTTGAGAACGGCCCACAAAGAATAGTGGCAGGAAGAGGCCTTCATTGTGCAGTGACATTCCTAGTGCAGTGGCATCGTGCATCCTGGGCAAACTGCCACCTGATGCTGTGCTTTATCTATTTAAGATTATGGGACCCCACAGATGGGGATTTTGGAAAACCGTGTCCTTTCAGCCACACCATTCTCCCACTGAACAAAGATCTTTCCCTTTTACCTTCCCATTCTGTTCTACCCCCTGGCCTTAGCACATACTGAGACTCGGACTACATTTACCGAAGCATGTATTTAAGCATTTCATTTGCTGATTGCTCTGCTACGTTCCAAAAGGTCTGGCATTTTGTAGTTAAAAAAGTGTAAATCATGCCTTACATGGGATACCCACGGTAAGATGTAATGTTTAGAGAAAGGAAACTATGTTTCCTTATGGAAGTGCCAGGCACTAAAACCATCTGGATTGTGGAGAGAGAGAGAAAAAAAATCCAGTCAGTCATTCTGATGTTTTGTCTATACAGCACCAAACATCTGGAAGCAGGGTGACAGACTAAATTTTCCACTTCATAGTCTGATGTTTTTGCATTATGCTGAAACAACTTTAAACCAGCTATATCCTAAACGATTAAGCACTAGAATCATAACTGGTCTACTAATTGAAGTTTTGAGGTAATTGAAGTAACAAACGAAACAGAAGCAAGCTTTGGGCTGCTTCTTTATGCAATATGCTAGGTTTTTTTTAAGTCACACCCATTGCAACTGTACTGTAAGATCTAGAAGAACCGTGAAGAGTATTCGCAGAAATACTGAGTATCTGTTGCTGAAGATGCAGCGGAGATTCTTGTTTCACCATAGACATGCGCTCAGTTTTCAAATTCAAGTTAACACTTGAACGGCTAAAAGCAATCACTCCAAAGGAGTCGCTTCCTCCAAGGAGTTTTCAAACACGTAGCTCTACCACATAAGCATGAACAGCATGCTTGGTAGTCAGCAAGGTCCTAGTGGGATCTACCAGGAGCCTCTTAAGGAGACATTTGGAGAAACAATTTTATTGATGCAAAAATTGAAAAATAAGGATTCCACCCACTGGAGCCACCTTGAACTTTCGTCACACAAACACAGGCAGAAGGAATGTTTAAACAGTGCACAGCCTGGCCATTTGGGGGAAAAAAATGACACTTTGTGTTGAGAGTTGTGTTTTTCATTTGTTCCCACATTAAATGCATTTGTGAGATCTAACACTTGTTACGTGTTCAGAACATTATTTTCCCTGTATCAGAAGACATAGCTCTTACTCAGCCTAGCTTCTCAGATGCCAGTAGGCTTTGCGGGCCTGTCCTATGCTATGAAAATTCCAATATATCTTTGATTATTTCCACAAAGGTATATAGAATGTGTACATTACACATACCATATTATTGAACTGAACTGGCCCAGTGCCGTATTTTTGCTGATTCAGCCCTCGGTTCCTCTTTCCCAGATTACTAAAACAATTTTCCTCCAAAAGCAACCGAAATACAGAGGGCCCTTATTTTCACCCTTCACTATACCAAGACCAAAGGCAAAGGCAAAATCAGACCAAACTTTTTTGAGCCTTATAGAATAAAACAGGCTTCCCTTCCTGACTAACCCTGCCACCCCAAGAGTCTCGGTGACTGGAAAGCAGCTTGTTTTCCGCTGATGAGCTGTACCCAGCGTTTTCTGCTAGGGTTGGCTCTCCGATGCGGGTTGTTCATGCCTCTTTTATGCTTTGTATGTAGTATGTTAAGCGAGGCAGGCCAAGCTCTTCATGTTACGGATTTGCACCAGTAAATATTTCTAAGTTTCACAAAGAGGAAGGTGCGCTACCCAGACTACCTGCATGTTTTTAAGATCTGCTGACTGTACTCATCACCTTCTCGGGGTGATTCAGAGAGGGGGTTTCCAGAGATTTGAGGTCTGTGTTACTCATTGCTACTCATGAACACAACGTCACTAAGCAATACACTCAACTACTGCAGTTTAAGCAGCAGTGGTCAGTGTCCATACACACAGAATGTCCTTGACATTAGGGTCTCTGTTCTCTGAAGCATTCAGCAATCTGGTGCGGTGGGAATCCCTAGGTCGGCTGGAAGGATGAGGGCATGCAGGATATTCTGTACCTCCAGTCTCCAGAGTATTTCCACAGCACCACCCTCAGGACCAGCTCACTAATCAAGTCCTAAGTAGTAGGCTAGGCCCACAAGTGGCATTCCGGAGACCGAGGACCACCAGCTGAGCTTTAAATAAATACAGATGTGACAGGCAGAGGAGACCCCAGGGAGGGCGGCCTCTCCACTCATAGGTCCTTCCCTGCACAGGCGAGTGCATCCACCGGCAGTAACATGGCAGGGGATGAGGTAGACACCGAGTTGATAACCCAGGACATCCATCCAGAGGCCCTGGGCTTGAAAACAGTACAGGACGCAGATTCAGGCCTCCCATGAGCCTGTGGGCCTCGCTGTTTCTTCCTTAAAGAGGCTGTGGGTGACCTAGCGGGGCCAAAACCGGGTAGACTGTCAGGCCCGGCTAGGGGAAATGGCAAACTTAGCTTGCTCGGACAGGGACTGTAGGGAAATTTGGCTCTTCCAGCACAGAGCCTGCGCGGCCAATAACCAAGCACTGCAAACCTGTTAGCTTGGTAGCGAGACTGCAGAGCCGGTGACCTTGTCTAGCACTTTGTGCGCCCCAGGCTACCGAGAGGTCGAGCCCGGGCAGGGCAGGGAGCAACTAAACTGCCCACCGGCCAGAAACTACTGGGGACGCCACCACCCTCGCGTCCGAAGCCAAAGGGCTTGCGGGGAAAGCTAGGAGAAGGAACACGAGTGCATTTCCCTGTTATATCTGTCCGGAGGCTGACTCCCAGTGACCCCCAACCATCCGTACCCCCTACCCCCAGTTTGGACGCCACCACTCACCAACTTTTGGCCACCCTAAGACCTCCTCTTTCACCCTCCCTGCCGGTCTTCGCCGGTGCCAGTCGGGTCACCCGCGGGGGTGGCGGAGATTCCAGCTGCACAAACACTGGAGGCAGCCTGCGTCCGCCCCAGGACCTCGTGCCACCCCCGCCTCCAAGGCCCCGGGGTCTTTCTCCGTCGCCGGGGGAAGAGCTGGGCGGCGGGGTCCGACCCTGGATTCGGTGACTGCCTGCAGCACCGGTGTCACCGCCTCCGTCCGCCAGCGCCAGTGCCTGTAGGCTTCCCGCGGCCGCCGAGAGCCGCAGGGCCAGAGCATCCCCGAGCCCGGGCGTCCCCGCTTCCCTTCCAGCCCGCGCGGCGTTGGGAGGGGGGATCCGGACTGGAGGCGCCGGCAACTGCAGATCCCCGGCCTCGGTTCTCTCCGGCAGCCGCCAGGAGCCACGTGCGCCGTGCGGGCTCCACACCCTGCGGGGGTCGAGCTGCCTTGAGCGCCGGCTGCGCTGCTCCCCAGCTCCTGCACCCACCTCGCCTACTCGCCTTTCCTTCTGCGTGGAAATGCCACTGGCTTCAAACAATTTCAGACGTGCTCCCAGGAGTAGAGAGGGGTTTAAGACAATCCGACCGACCGCCGGAAAGCAAAATGACCCCGGGCGATCGGCAATAGAGCAGAGACTCATTTGCCCGGCCTGAAGAGGGGGCAGCGGAAAGGAGAGCGACGCTAACCCGAACAAGTGATAAACAGCTTCATAGTACAGCGAAGGGCTACCAAACCCTTCATTCCTTTCTGCAGACCTGGCAGGACCCGGAAGCTGGTCGTAGTAAGCAAGAGCAAGAACTTGAATTTATTGATGTAAGTCTCATTTTAAAAGGTCAACGCAAAAGTCACATGGCAATTAAACACGGGTGATGAGAAAGCTGGAAACGGCTGGTCACTGCGCAGACGGTTTCCCGGATCTTTCTTTTTTTTCAAATAGCAAACTTAAGCGAAAAGATTTCCTAACAGCAAACAACCACCGATGTATGGTGACTTTCCCTATGATGAAACTCTTGATGTTGTGTCCGCTTAAACAGTATTCTAAGGTTTGCGCTCATGCAACAGAAACGGCAAAACAGAACCAAGCTGAAAGGAAGGCTAAGTCCCGTTTCTTTCAATCACGGAAAAACAGCTATTGGTTTGCATAGTAAATCTGAATGACAAAGGGCCAAGCATAGCCTCCCTTTCCACCATCTCAGCTTTCTTGGGACCCCAAAGAAGACAAACTACATTGTCAGTATTTTGTTTCTTAGGGGAATAAATTGTCCTTTCGAGCCGTTGTGGAGTGCTCAGGAATGAGATGTGCAATATATATTAGGACAGTTTGGAAGACAGTGCAGGTGTGGGCTGATTCAAATTACTTGGATTTGTGTTTTTCTAAAGGGTCAAATGAAGGATCTGGTTTTAGGGGAGATGGACAGAATAAGATTTCCTGAGCGGAAACGCCTGTGTGCCCAACCTCGCATAGAGATGAATGCAAACCTAACCAGGCATCCCCAGATGGCCCAGGAAAACGACGTGTCTATCAGCATGCACGCCATCAATCAAAATTATTTAATATTTGCATTCAATTAATCAAATGTCTCCACCATTTTGAGAATTTTTACAAATAGCAATTAATAAACAATCAATAAAATCTACACCCTCATTGATTTAGGGGCGAATTATTGAGGACAATTATCCTTCTTTAACTTGAAGGGATATTTAATAACTAGGAAGCTCGTGGTTGGTAAAAAATAAAGTGAACAAATTTCGCCGTTAAATAGCCCAAACTTGAAGAATTCTGACAGTCATTCAAGCACTTTTTACAGAATCATTTTGGAACAAAATCTAGGAAGCAAAATTAGGATTATCCTGATCTTAGTATCTGAGGATATTGGTGAGCTGTCTATACGATTTCTTAAATGACTTTCTACATGAAAAAAAATCAGAGACCTTTTTAAAATTCCTGTTAAAACATGGAAACTAGGCTGTGTTTAGATAGGCATTTAGTTCTATACAATTATTATTCCTTCTAAGCCAACACATGAAACCAACAGCCATATTGGTTTTATTCCCTAAATATCAGTAATTGAAACTTCCTGAATATAATTGACCTCATGGAGTTGGCTCATAAGATACAAAAGCTACTGGAAACTCTTTACATACAATTATGCAGATCAGTAGTAGTTTTTAAGTCACTAATAACTAGATGCATAAATTTTCTGGCTTGAAGGGGAGACTGTAAATCTATCTGCTATGATTTTCTAATATGAAATAAATTATAGCTTATTGGAAACCATTTTAGTCTAAGGAAATAATTTTCTCTGTTGTCCGAGATGCCCATGAGGGCAACTTTTTATGATATTTTTGAGAGCTGTGAAATTTGATGGTTAAACAAATAACTTCAAACAATTTATCAGAAAAGCTTTCAGACCATTAATGATATTTTGCTTCTGAAGAACGCACTTGAGAACAGAAAAATAGCTGCATTCATACTGCACTTTCATAGCCAATGATCTCTACATAGAACCAGAAATATATGCCAATAAAAATTAAATATTAAGGTCCAGGTGGAGAAGGACACTCTAAAATTATGCTTGGCAGAAAAAGAATATTTTGCCAACAGTTCTTAAGCTCTGCCCTTTATGATAACGAGGCAGCTGGAGACACCCCTCACCAACCTGGCACAACCACAACCAGACCCCAACCTCTGGTCTTCACTCAGCCTTTTCAAGGTAAGGAAATAAAGGGGTATGGAAATCTCTGGCTACTCTGCCACACGTAAGGATGTATAGTTTATTAATTGGAGAATTTAGCTTAGCTCCTTGCTATTCATCTGAAATTAATTAAGTGTGTAGAATTACAAGGTGGGTGTAGCCCAGACAGCAGGCCCTGCTCGAACTAATCAAAAGGGCACATGTTGAATGAGCACGATTTAGTTAAGGTTAAGCCAGTGAAGACGATACGTCCCTGGTCTTAATTACTCTAGGTGATAGACTGTGGAATGGGAAAATAGGAAGGAAGGGAAATTTGGTCCTGCGGAATACCAGGATTTTCTAATTTAATTTAGCTCTCTGTTTTCACAGTTTCCGTTCTGAGAGCAGGAACACACACTCTCTGGGCTCTTGCTAAAGGTGGGTAAAAGAAAGAAAATGATCATTATGCTTGCAGGATTTTTTAATTAAATAAAAGCAAATATGAAAGTTTCAAAGATGTTTATGATTGTGTGCCTATCACTACATACTTGTCAGTATGGGGATCTGAGCATAGCTCAGTGTACTCTTGCTGATTCCTCTTGGAAGATTCTTTTTTAAAACACTTCCTCTCAGTGCCCAGACTGGTCACCTTGCAGAAATAAAAAAAAAAAAAATCTATGATTCTATGGTTGCTGTGGTGAAATGAATGCTACTCAGACTAATACAATGTAAATTTAGTTAGTACCCAGAATGCTACTCAGACTAATACAATGTAAATTTAGTTAGTACCCAAATGGCCATCATGGATAAATCACACAGGCAGATTATGAAATCAAAGAATTCAGTTGCTAGAATGCATACTTAGTGATTCTGTTTGTATGAAGCTCAAAAACAAGCAAGTGAACAAACAAGACAATCTATAGTATTTCTAAGAAGAATAATGGGTTGCCCTCGGATGGATATTCCGCAACAAGTTTCTAGGCAAATTTACTGAGCTTATGAATTTGTGAACCTGTGATTTGTGTGTTTTTCTGGGTTTATGTTTTACTTCAACAAAACATTTGCTTTCAAAGATTGTTTAAATGCTGGAAAGTGCATGGATGGAATTGTGGAATATATATTTTAGATGTCAGAAGGGTTAAGGTAGAGGTCTGAGGATATAATTACAAAAGAAAATGTACAAGTTGTCTTAACAGGATGCTGTTTGTGAGGTTTGAATGAGACCACTTAGCCATTTTAATCTTGTGCACCTACACACTGGTGCAGCATGCCTCGGCTTCCAGTCTTCACCGAATGTCTGGATGTTTCTTGTTTCTTTGGAATGTTTTAAAGTTGAAATGTGAGTAAAGTACTTAAGGCTCTTACTTTTTGTCCCTATTTTGGTGCAGCCTTTACCTCAGTTTGACTTCTCTACATAGATGCATTTTAAAAGTCATCAGCTAATTTCCTTATTTTGGGTTTTGTGATATAGTTTCTGTTCAGGAGCAGGGTATCTGTTTCTGATTTATTAGCATTTGAGCCTCTCGTTTCCTGCCATTGATCAAGCCTAATACTTAGTTGAGTTGATGAGTTTTATATGAAATCTGATATTTCAGGAAGACAGAAGGTTGAACCCATTTTTAATATCTTTCTGCTCTTCATCTTTTTCAGAATTTTACATACACATGCAATGCCTGCAATGCCTGCAACAGCATCTAATTTTCTACTACATCTTCATGGGAGAAAGCATGTTGGAAGTAAATACGTATTTATCAATGAAACGTTTGCTTGTCATGTGTCAGTTGCATTCTGCCCTCATATATACACTTACACTCTCCTGCCAAAAACGTGCCTTCACCTGGACTGGCTGTCTGTCTGCAACGCCATTTCCATTGATGTCGCAGTTGATCAGATCAACCCCTAGAAACATCTGTATTTGATCATTTTGCACAAAACGGGGACCTTCCTAATGCTGGATTTTTCTGGAATCAGCTATACACTGCCCAAGTGTTCCTCATGCTGGGGTGGCAGATAGAATTTCCTCTGAAAGCATATAATGCCTAGACTAATTCCTGCTTGAATGAGCCCAGGGCCATTTGCAGTTCTAGTATCCTAGCTGGGAAAGAGTTCCCATCAATAGGAAAAGGTCATTCTAAATAAGGCCAAATCCAGACCCCCCTTTTATCTCTTTGAATGCTCAGAAAGAGAAAACAATAAACTCTGATAAGATAGTCATCAACATCAGTTCAGAATTTCACCCATTCCAGACCCTGGTGTCGGCTGATGTGTGCACGTAGGCACCTGTAGGGGAAGAGCATTATTCTGCCTGTGTGATTTTCTCTTCTGTTAATCACTGTAGTCATATTGTTGATATATATTTTCAACAGAAAATCAAAAGGACACTTCTCTTTCTCATTTAAGGCAAAATAATCAACTTTTAGGATAGTTAGATAGTCAGAGAGGGCACTTCAAAGGCATAAAATAGGTTCTAATTAACTTTACAAAATCATAACTAAAATATAAAAAAATTGCAAAGGGCATAGTGTAACCTTTTAATTAACCAGAGACCTTAAGACAGCATGATGAAAGCTTTGCTAAAATTTGGAACATCTCTAAATTCATTCTGGTGGAATATTTAGAAAATCCCCAATTGACTGTTCGTAAAACTTATTTATCACATTTAAAATCATTGCTGTCTTACTGCCCTCCAGTCAGAAAGAGGATAAAGGAAGAGGCAGAAAGAAAAATTGGTTACACCTTCACTGGAAATTACCCCAAGGTACCAACCTGGAGGCAAGAGACTGAGGACAATGTTGTGCATCTTCAGGAGCTGCGGCTCTGTTCAAGGGGAGAAAGAAATGACTGTAAATAACTGAGCAAGGAAGTCTCAGCCAGTAAGGAATTTAGCTGCAACAAGCACCACGTCCCTGCCTTCCTGATGTTAACACCCCAAGGTGGGAGGCATGTCACTGATGTAGGTTGAGTCTCTGCCCGTGTGGTCCCTTAGGTCCCAGTGCTCTCGTGGGACCTGCTGCCCATCGGTGGCTGTGTGCTAGCATCAGAAGACTTGCACTAGGAAGCTGGCGTGGCTGGAACTGTGAATAAATTAATGCAATCTCACAAGACATTGTCAGGAGGGGGGAAGAACTCAATGGATGTCAAGTGCTCAAGGCCACAGTATGTGTGTCGTTCGTTGCTGCCAGGCTCACCTCTCCAACAACAACCAGTCCTATGGTTAATATATGCTGAGTTCTTCTGGTTGAAAATTAATGTGTGTAGTTAACAAACAAACAAATGAAGACCAGCACACTGTTTTGTATACTCACTGCTGTGGAGGCTGCTGGGTTTCCCCGGCACAACCGCATTCTCCACCAGGATGGAGGTCACAAGGAGACTCATGCCTCTGTGCTCCCCCTTAGTGCAAAACAGCAGACAGTTCAAATAAAGCAGTGACTTTTCCCACCACAAAAGGAATGAGTTTTAAAAGCCTTGGAATAACTGTAGAGACCCTTCTTGGTATGAAGACCAATGCCTGGTTCAGATGTCAATATTATGAAAAAACTGACATTCTGTTTTCACTGCTTTATGCAAATGAACCCAGCGCTTTTCCTCATCTCAGGCAGTTTGAATCATCATGATTTCTGAGTCATCGGATCTCTGAAGAACCCCAACTTTCCCCAGCCACACCCCACTTTCCACGGAGGTGAGTCTTTCTCATAGGAGCCTTTCCTGTCCTCTGGGCCTCCTTTTGTGCTTCATGATGCCAGCCATCTCTTCCATCACCCAGTGGCCCTCTTCTCCATCTGGCCACTCAGTTCCCCATTCCTGCTTTCTTGGCCTCACAGACCCTTCTCACTCCATTTGGTCCCAGCTTTCCATAGCTTTCCAGCTCTCCTGAGCTTATCTCTCAGACACCAGCTCTCCCAATGTTCTCGTAGAGTCTAAACTCACAGTCCCCCATCTTTCCCCACCTCCCGTCTGCATCTTTCCTTATTCCTGAGACTCAAGCATTCCATGGGAGGAGCAGGACTGTGGTAGGTGGGGACCAGGAGGCTGGAACTGTAGTTCCTAGCTGTACTTATGCTTTCCTCTTTGTACTAATTGGTTAAGACAGCCCAGAAACCTGACAAAAACCTTCTGTAACCATGTGAGTGGTCAGCGAAGAAGGGACCAGTTACAATCAAATAAGAGCCACTCCTGAGAAACCAACCCTCCGGGGCATCCAGAAACAGAAGGTTCATCCCAGGTGAGTGTTCCCTATATGCAGATATAGAAGTCTTCCCCTTGTGTTCGTGCTTTGGGGGTGTTTCTCTGTAAGGCCTAGGCCTCCTGAGTTCTTTACAGACGGGCAAGTCCTGCCATTTGTGTTAAAAGTTCCATTCATATCCTGCTAAATGCAGTTATGTAAAATGTATGGACAATTTGATGTTGCTCTGAGCGTGAAGGAAAATGAATAGGGCATTTTGCCTGTTTGCTGGCAAAGTAATACACATAAGGCCAGCCTTGGAGGTAGGCACTCTCTGGGGAGGAGTGGGTCTTGTGGTGTCTGAGGGGCTCTGGTGAAGGCAAATGAATCACAGTGAGCCCTTGTTTTCCAATTTTAGCATTCTAAGCAATTAACATCTTGAAAATATTCACATACTACTGAATAACTAATAACTCAAAAATGTCAACTAATTAGATTCCTCCAATAAGTAAATACTTCTGGCACACTTAAGCAATTAAAGTCTCTACAATTCCAATATATCAGTTTCTTCTAATTGCCGTAAGTGCCTTGACAAACCAATTGGAAATAATTTGATGATTGTGAGGCTCATTGGTTTACAGCTCAGCTCAAAAGGGACAACGCCAAGCACTTAAAATATGAGCTTTCTTTTCCTTTGGTTTGATTCTTATTTGGTCATTTCTCAGTTCTTAATTTTCTTAGAGAGTGTCATTTTTTTTCTCAGCTGCCCTAATAAGTCAGAACTGACTTTTTAGCCAAGCTAAGGTTTGTAGTTCAAGTGGGTGGTCTTGACTGGAGACCAAGGGCCAACTACTGAAGCATGCTTTCCAGGATGTCTCCTCCAAGGCAGCTTATGACTCACTGGGAACTTTGCTACATGGAGACAGTTTATTGCAGCAGAACTGTGTGTCCAAAGTATAAGTTATGATCAGCTCTCCCACAGTGGCTTTGATCTTAATTATTCCCCCCAACAAGGTTTGTTTGGAGAAAAATTACCATCTTGATAGTTCGGCTTGGTAGAGTGTGTGTGTGTGTGTGTGTGTGTGTGTTGCTGAGAATTGAACTCAGGGCTTCACACATGCTAAGGAAGTAGCTTACCATTGGGCTACATCCTAGAACCTTGGAAGTCAATGCATCTGTCTTCTATTAGCTTCACTGCAGGTTATAAGCATGTTTTGCAGTTGTTGTTGTATGTGACTCAGGAGGCTAAGGCTAGAGGGTCTCAAGTTCAAGCTCAGCATGGGCAAAATGAAAAGACACTGTTTCAAAAATAAAGCAAATAAAAATGCAATAAGCAAAGCCATAGAGATGCAGTATTGATATTCTACTCACTAACTCTAGGACCTTGGGTCGGTGTCTTTTCTTGAACTTCAGTTGGTCCTCACTGCTTGAGCTGTGACACTTCTCTGTGCTATAGAAAGCCAGGACCGTGAACCTTTTGGGGAGGAGGTGATCAGGGCAAATGAGCTAAGGAAGTCTTTGGGTGGAGTCCTTCACCACTCAGGATCTTAAAGATTGGTAGAGAGCAAGCAGGTACGTACAAGGGGCATAGAGAAGGTACAGAGAAGGGACACCATAAACAGAGGCCTGGCAGGAGTCGTTTGTGCATTTGAGTGAAAATGGAAAGCAAGGTAAAAATTCACAAGGAATCAGAGCAGTGCAACTTCCTTGGGGATGACTGTGTCCATTTCCTAACGATGAACCTGCCACCTTTGTGCTGGAACTCTGCTCTCTGTTGCTTAAGCATGTTTCCTTCTTGACAACTGTTGATCGATTTCAGTGGTGTGAGTTCAAACCCAGACACAGCTTGGTGAAGCACTGATTCTCCCCCTGTTGTTTCTGTGCCAGAGCCTGGAGTCGGGAAGGTTTCCACCTGCCAGATGCTGGCGGTTATGAAACAGTTCTGCCACTTTCTGTGCCTGGCTCCTGCCCTCCTATTTGGGCTTTTGGTTGATGCATAAACAATGTCCCTAATACATAAAATCACACACACACACAGACACACACACACACACACACACACACACACACACACAC